>ML364397.1:65111-87352 GCA_005239505.1 Nicotiana paniculata
AAAAGCTATAAAAATCAATGTTTGCTTCACTGAGTAGTAATCCACAGGTTTTTCTTCACTTCAATCGCTTCCTCCATTCAAGTTGTGTTTTTGGGTCTATTTATATATTTGGGATATACCCTAAACGTGTAGGAGACTTCTATTCCAACCGAGAAACACTTAAAACTCTTCAAAACTCGTATTTGACCGGATCAGGGGCCAGGCGTTACAGGCCAAACGCCTGGATAACGCCTGGCCAGGGCTGGCGTTTGGGCCCTGGCGCCTGGATAACGCCACGCTGGGGCTGGGGTTTGGGCCCTGGCGCCTGGATAACGTCAGGCTGGGGCTGGCGTTTGGGCTTTGGCGCCTGGCGTTAGGCTAACGCCAGGCTGGGGTAGGCCTTAAGGCTTAAACGCCCGGCTATAGCCCGGTGCACTCCTCTTCGTCTCTTAAGCATATTTTTGACGTAGTTGAATCCATTTAGCTCGGCTTCCATCTCCAGTTCACCTACACATGAAATAGACTCCATTATGCACATAAAAAGTGTATTTTTATCATTATGGCACATAAAATGTAAGGCATATAACGTGTTAAACCATGAATTCTAGCCATGCATCATAGAGTCACCTTGTTGGTGTCCAAACAGTCGGTATGAGTTTCTTGCTTAGTATATGTGAATTGATTGCCCGGTTTTGTTGAGGTGTGAGATTGCATTCTCTGATTTGTCTTAGTCGACTATCGTGATAACTGAAATTGTGAAGGGTGACTTTTATGTGATTACTCTAACATGTGCAAGGTTTGTTAAGTGCTTGAGCATGTTGGTATGAAAGAATGATAACAAACTCAAATGTGTAAATGTATCTAAGTGATAAGGGCTAGGTAACAAGTGATGAAGGGGTAATTGTGAATTGATCTAATTGAAATAAATGACCATGGAAATATCGTATATGACTCATTGTTGGCAAAGTTTATTGTGGCTCAACTTCATATGGATTGTTGGTTTTAATGAATTTACATTCTTGTTCATGAGCATCTTTGTGGTTGAATTAATGGATGATAAAGACTATTGTGAACACATGATTGGTTGGGTGTTATGAAATTGTACTCTTGATGATATGAAACCCTGTGATTCAATTGTGGGCTGTCACTGTTTTCCATGAAATGTGATGATCCGGTGGGAACAGGTTGCCGGCCGCAACAAGAAGTAATAAGGGTTGAGAGGTAACAAGGGTGGAGTGTAAACTGTACGGTGGGATCGGGTGGTACGCTGCAACAGAAATGTAAGGTGGGATCAGGTTGCACGCTGCAACACGTAGTAATAAGGGTGGAGAGGTAACAAGGGTGGAGTGTAAAAGAAAATGTGATTGTGATGCAATGAGAATCTGTGAGGTTCTCAAATGTACTTGTTTTCTGTATCACTGTGCACTATGTGTTGGTTCCTTTAACTGCTTTCTATTTGTGCATCTGTTGATTTTACTTTGAGTAAAGTTTTCTCATACATACTAGTACTATTCAATGGTACTAACGTCCCATTTTCCGAGGGCGCTACATCTTTTATATGGATGTAGGTGGTTCTATAGCAGGTATCCCAGTTCGCCGTTAGTGGTGCCTCCTTTTCATCTTTCAGCAGTACTGGTGAGCCCCACTTCCTCCCGGGTCGTGTGTCATTCATGCCATCTCTTTTGAATCTGTTATGTATTCTAAGGTATAGTCGGGGCCTTGTTGCCGAAAAGTATTGTTTAAAATCCTACAAATCGTAGAGGCTCCGTAGACATGATGTGGGTGTATATATATATTTTGGGTAGTAACTGTACGTATTCGGAATCGTGGTCCGTATTGGAGAGTTATGTATGTATTGTGTATGTTTTGGGAAACAATTGTTGAAATGCTAAAAGAGAAACGAACTTAAGTTTGTAAATCCACGTTTAAATACTAAGTTGTTATTTCATATGGAATATGGTGCATTGTATATACGGGGGAAAGGCGTTAGGTAGGAAAGGCAATCCAGGTCCGCTTGACCGGGTTCACCCGGTTAGGTGCCGGTCTCCTCCCTCAGTTTTGGGGCATGACAAACTTGGTATCAGAGCCTAAGGTTTTAAAAGTGTCCTAGGATGTCTCAGAGTCGTGTCTAGTAGAGCCCTTCTTATCGGTGTGTTGTCGACCATATCTATAATTAGGGGGCTGCATGAACATTTTGGAAAGTACCCTTTTATTGCTACTCTATATCGTGCGATGTGGTGGATGGTGAGGTTGTCTATCTCTAACTTGTGCATTGTTCCAATTTTCAGTAAATGGCACCCAAGAAGAGAGCCCGACTCGGCCTAGAGGCCAATGCCACCGCAGGAGTTGCCTTGAATTCTTTATCTGATGGTGCGGGTGACAATGATTCCCCGACCCTGAATCTGCCTGACTCCTCCATACCAGGCCAGGATATTCCTATTCTTGCTCCAGCGGAGGGTGCTACAGTCCCTCCCGCTGATTTTCCTAATCCTTCTTCAGTCCCAGCTTCCGGTCCCTATATTTTTGATGGGGACCTCAGGGTAGATATTCAGATGTTGACCTAGTTAGTGGCCTCCCAGGCCCAAAGATCACGTATTGCCCCTGCATCCTCTAGCGAGCAACGGGATTCTTCATGTTCAAGGGTCAACCAGCTTTTGCGGTTAGCCCCTCTAGAGCTCACAGGCACCGACCTAGAGGCTGATCCTCAGGAGTTTATTGATGAGATGTACAAGACCCTCCGAGTTATGAGGGCTACTGAGACATAGGGGGTTGAGTTGGTTCCCTATCGTCCGAAGGGAGCGGCATATTCGTGGTTTGCAATGTGGGAGATTTCCCGTTGATAGGGGAGCCCTCCGGCAAAGTGGGATGAGTTTGTTGATGCCTTCATGGATCATTTCTTGCCTGCCGAGACTATGGGGGTCCGTGCTGCAGAGTTCGAGGTCCTTAAGAAGGGCAACATGAGTGTGTGGGAGTATCATATGGAGTTTGTGCGCTTGTCCAAATATGATGTTCACATGATGCCGACTATGGAGGCCAGAGTTCGATGGTTTGTTCAGGGCCCTGGTCCCTTGGTTGTTAATGAAGCTGCTACAGCTGCCTTGCATTCGGATATGAATTATGGGAAAATAGTGTGATTCGCCCAGGCTACAAAGGCTCGCAAATTGAAGATAAGAATGGAAAGAGAGAGCAGTATTAGGGCTCGGGCAGCAGGCAACCCTTGGAGCTCAGTTGGAGGTGTGAGATCAGCCCTTAGGAGAGGATCATCAGGGCCATCTCAGTCATATGCTCATTCCTCAACCAGTGCACCGCTATCAGGGCACAGTTGTCAGCAAGGAGGTCGTTTTGGACCCGGTTCAGGTAGCAGGAGGTTCCATCAGTCGGGTCGTTTAGGTAAGAGGTTCCAGTAGCAGCGGAGGGACCCATTCCCTAAGTGTGGGAGATTTCATATTGAGCTTTGTTACTTGGATATTACGGTATGCTATAGATGAGGAGTGAGGGGCCATGTTCAGCGAGATTGTCGTGCGCACAGTCAGGGAACAGGTAGGGGTGCTGCACAACCCTCCAGTTCATCAACAGCTACGTCCTCAGCACGCCCTCCGGCACCAGCAGGGCGCGGATCAGCTAGGGGTAGAGCGCGAGGTCAAGGGGGACCCAACCGGTTTTATGCTTTGAGTGGTCGCCAGAGTGCTGAGGCTTCTCTAGATGTCACAAGTATTCTGACTGTTCAGTCTCATGATGTTTATGCTCTTATTGATCCGGGGTCTTCTTTGTCATATTTTACTCCATTTATTGCTTTAAGTTTTGGGATAGAACCCGAACAGCTTCACGTGATGTTCTATGTGTCGACTCCGGTTGGTGATTCTATTACGGCTGTATGAGTCTATAGGAATTGTGTGGTCGCGGTGCGTGATCGGGATACCACGGCCGATCATATTGAGGTAGAAATGGTAGATTTTGATGTACTCATGGGGATGGATTGGCTCTATTCGTGCTTTGCTAAACTCGACTGCCGACCAGGATTATGAGGCTTGAGTTTCCTAATGAATCAGTTATCGAATGGGAGGGGAATAGTGTTGTTCCAAGAGGTAGATTTATTTCCTACCTTAAATCCTCTAAGATGATCAGAAAAGGGTGCATTTACCATTTGGTCCGTGTTGCGGACACCACTTTAGAGGTGCCTCCTCCCGAATCTATGCCTGTTCCGGACGAGCTTCCTGGGATTCCACCAGATAGAGAGATCGATATCGGGATTGATGTATTGCTAGATACGCAGCCAATATCTATTCCATCTTATAGGATGGCGCCAGCAGAATTAAGGTAGTTGAAAGAACAATTAGAAGAAGGTTTCATTCGGCCAAGTGTATCGCCTTGGGGCGCACCGGTTCTTTTTGTCAGAAAGAAGGATGGGTCTCTTCGGATGTGTATTGATTATCGGCAGCTCAACAAGGTCACCATCAAGAATAAATACCCATTGCCTCAGATAGATGATTTGTTCGACCAGTTGCAAGGTGCTAAGTTCTTCTCAAAGATTGATTTACGGTCCGGGTATCACCAGTTAAAGATCAGGGAGCAGGATATTCCTAACACTTCCTTCATAACTCGATATGGGCACTTTGAATTTCTGGTAATGTCTTTTGGGCTAACCAATGCCCCAAAACATTTTATGGATATTATGAATTGAGTTTTCAAATTGTTTCTCGACTCCTTTGTGATTGTCTTCATTGACGATATTCTTGTTTATTCAAGGAGTCAGGAGGATCATGCTAATCACCTCAGGGTAGTTCTACAGAATCTTCATCAGCACCAATTGTATGCAATGTTTTCAAAATGTGAGTTTTGGCTAGAATCGGTCACCTTTTTGGGCCATGTTGTTTCCAGGGAGGGGATTCGGGTTGATCCCCAAAAAATTACAGCGGTGAAGGATTGGCCTAGGCCAACGACCCTGATAGAGATTCGCAGTTTCTTGGGTCAAGCTGGGTATTATCAGAGGTTCGTGGAGGGATTCTCCACGCTCACCTACCCATTGACTAAGCTGACACAGAAAGCAGTTAAGTTTCAGTGGTCTGATGCATGTGAAAAGAGTTTTCAGGAATTAAAGTCGAGATTGACTTCGGCACCAGTGTTGACCTTTCCAGAAGCTTCAGAGGGATTTTTGGTTTATTGTGATGCTTCAAGGGTTGGTTTGGGGTGTGTATTGATGCAATGTGGTAAGGTAATAGCATATGCTTCTAGACAGCTTAAGAATCACGAGAAGAATTATCCAACGCATGATTTGGAGCTCGCGGCGGTTGTGTTTGCATTAAAAATCTGGCGGCATTATCTTTATGGGGTCCATGTGGACGTGTTCACAAACCACAAGAGTCTTCAGTATTTATTCAAGAAGAAGGAGTTGAACTTAAGGCAACAGAGGTGGTTGGAATTGCTCAAGGACTATTATATGAATATTTTGTACCACCCAGGGAAGGCGAATGTGGTAGCCGACGCTCTTAGTCGGAAATCCATGGGTAGCTTGGCACATTTGGAGGCCAGTCAGAGGCTTTTGGCTCGGGAAGTTTATCAGTTGGCTAGTCTGAGGGTCTATCTTTCGGCCTCAGATGAGGGGAATGTCGTGGTGCGTAATGGAGCGGAATCTTCGCTTGTAGCAGAAGTCAAGGGAAAGAAATTTAGGGATCCGGCTTTGGCACAATTGAGGGAAGCAATTTTGAATCACAAGACTTCAACATTCTCACTCGGCAATGATGACGGTGTCCTGCGGTGTCAAGAGAGGCTATGTGTTCCAGATGTGGATGATCTCCGGGAAAGGGTGATGGCAGAGGCTCACAATTCTAGGTATTCAGTACACCCAGGTGCTACGAAGATGTATCATGATCTCAAAGAGATTTATTGGTGGAATGGTATGAAGAGGGGTGTGGTGGGCATTGTGGATAGGTATCTGACTTGTCAGCAAGTGAAGGCCGAGCATCAAAGGCCCGGTGGATTGACGCAGCTTATGGAAATACCGAGGTGGAAATGGGAGATGATCAATATGGACTTTGTGGTGGGGTTACCTTGCACTCCACGTAGGTTTGACTCGATTTGGGTAATAGTGGATCGACTCACAAAGTCGGTGCATTTCTTGCTAGTCAAGTCCACCGATACTGCAGAATAGTACACTCAGTTATATATCAAAGAAATAGTCAGGCTCCATGGCACTCCAGTTTCTATTATCTCGGATCGAGGGGCCCAGTTCACAGCTAACTTTTGGAAGAAATTTCAGCAAGGTTTGGTACTCAGGTAGATCTCAGCACAATATTCCATCCACAAACTGATGAGCAGGCAGAGCGGACTATTCAGACGCTTGAAGATATGTTGCGGGCTTGTGTATTAGATTTCAAGGGTAGTTGGGATGAACATTTGCCACTTATAGAATTTGCTTATAATAACAGTTTCCATGCTAGTATTCAGATGGCCCCATTTGAGGCATTGTACGGAATGAGATGTAGATCTCCGATTGGATTGTTTGAGGTTGATGAGGCAAAATAGCTAGGACCGGATCTTGTGCACCAAGCTATGGGAAAATTTAGAGTCACTCAGGAGAGGATGAAAACTCCTCAGAGTTGTCAGAAATCCTATGCGGACGTTCGTCAAAGAGATTTGGAGTTCCAAGTAGCTGATTGGGTATTCTCGAAGGTGTCTTTCATGAAGGGAGTAATGCGGTTTGGGAAGAAAGGAAAATTGAGCCCTAGGTATGTCAGGCCGTATCGGATCGCCCAAAGGATAGGACAGGTGGCCTATCGGCTGGAATTTCCCCATGAGATGTCATTAGTGCACCTGGTGTTCCATGTGTCTATGTTGAAGAAAGTGGTTGGAGATCCATCAGCCATCATGCCAGTTGAGACTATTGAGGTTAATGAAGAATTATCGTATGAAGAGGTTCCAGTTGCTATTCTTGATAGGCAAGTCTGTAGATTGAGGAACAAAGAAATTTCTTCAGTTAAAGTGTTGTGGCGAAGTCAGCAAGTTGACGAAGCCACGTGGGAAGCGGAAAATCAAATGAGAGAAAAATATCCCCATTTGTTTGAATAAGTCTTGTAGTGATTGTGCGAATTGTCATCTCTAAGCAATTATATGTTATGTTCAGCTTTGTGCAAAAGCACGCCATTTTGCCCTAATTCCTCTACTAATGTAACTTCTCAAGTTGTTCCATAATTGTGTATGTTATGACTATTTGAGTAATTTTCAACCCCTTGGAGTAAATGAAATTATGTGACACTCATGTGATGGTTAAATTATTAATTGAAGTGTAGATTGGTAATGACTAATTGAAGTGTAGATTGGTAAGGATTAATTGAAGTGTATATGGCATGTTGAAGTAATTGAATTATATGGGACTTGTCGAGGTGACCAAATTATGTTCAAGGCCATGAAATAACTAGTTATGTGTAGAATTGGTTAGGAACATGTGTTTCGGGGGCTCTCTGACAGGTAGATAGGCCTAATTATAGAGGAAACTCTGGCGAAATTTACAGAAAATAGCGGAGTTAGAAAAAAAATTGGGGGTTGGCATATTGTGTTTTCAAAATCAAATGATTTCCCGATCCTCATTCGAGGACGAATGATTTTAAGGGGGGGAGGATGTAAAGACCCGTAAAATTTCTAGGTCTAAAGTAATGCCCGAATAAGTCCATGTGCTGTTATAACTGTAGAAAATCTTAAAACAGTCCTATTTTGAGTAAAAAGTATCCCAGAACATGAAAGATTAAATTTTCCATAAATTGTGCGTTATGCGACGCACTATGCGATCACATAACAGGTATGTAGACCGCATTGTAGTCGCATACCTAGACAGTTTCCTGCCCATTTTGAGGATAGCTATGCGGCCTAGAATGCGATCGCATTTCACGAATACGGGCCGCATAGTTGTTGCATTCTTGCCCCGTGGTTTTTGCATGGGAGATTATGCAACGCACTATGCGGTCGCATAACAGGTATGCGGACCGCATAAGTGGTCGCGTAGCTGGGAAGTGTGGTTCCCATTTTGGCCCATTTGAAGGACAACTATGCGACAGGAATGTGGATCGCATAGCAGGAATGCGATCGCATTCCTTACCTCATCTCTGTGTCAGGCCTCCTGTTTTCTAAATTTAAAACCTGATCCCCTGTTTTATAAAATACCCCTTCCTTTCATTTTTAACGATTTTCTGACAAAAAATAGAGAGAGAAGAAGAGAGTTCTTGAGAGAGAAGGTTTAAACATCATCCAATTTGATTTTCCAAAATCCTTCAAGCCCGGAAATTATCGAGTTATTGTCATCTTCTTCACTCAAAGAGGTAAGTCTTCACCCTATTTCCCCAATTTCTCAGATTTTGTGTAAGAATGAAACATAAATAGGTTGGTTCTTGAAAGTAAAAAGTGAAATCTTGCATGCATGTGAGTTAAACCCCATAATCTAGTAAAAGGGAAAAATAAGTTTGGGTAATTATTCTCAAAAGGGGGTTAGTAGTCTAAGGGGTCACATCGTGTTTGATAAAATGCTCAATTGGGTACAAGATTCCTAATTCTAAGTGAAATATGTCACATTGTGCAATAGATTGACGGTGCTAGACGGTCCCGTGAATTGTGATAGAAGTTAAAAAGGGGACGACTAGAGGTATGTATGGCTAACTTCAATCTTCGTAGAGTCACATTGTTGGGGCCCAAACATTCGGCATGAGTTTCTTGCTGAGTATATGTGAATTGATTGCCCGGTTATGTTGAGGTGTGAGATTGCATTCTCTGATTTGTCTTAGTCGACTATCGTGATAATAAAAATTGTGAAGGGTGACTTCTATGTGATTACTCTAACATATACAAGGTTTGTTATATTCTTGAGCATGTTGGTACGAAAGATATTTATGCGACGCATGTGTAAATGTATTTAATTGATAAGGGATAGGTAACAAGTGATGAAGGGGGAATTGTGCATTGATCTATTTGAAATAAATGACCATGGAAATATCGTATATGACTCATTGTTGGCAAGGTTTACTGTGGCTCAATTTCATATGGATTGTTGGTTGTAATGAATTTACATTCTTGTTCATGAGCATCTTTTTGGTTTAATTAATGGATGATAAAAGCTATTGTGAACACATGATTGTTTGGGTGTTATGAAATTGTACTCTTGATGATATAAAACCCTGTAATTGAATTCTGGAATTGTTATTGTTTGCCATGAAATGTGATGGTCCGGTGGGATCGGGTTGCTGTAAAGACCCGTAGAATTTTCTGGTTTAAAATAATGCCCGAATGAGTCCCCGAGTTATTTTACTGTGGGAATGTTTTTAAAAACGGACCTAATTTGAGTAAAAAGTACCCCGGGACTTAAAGAATGAAATTTTCCAGAAAGTAGGCGTTATGCGACGCACTATGCAATCGCATAACGTGTATGCAGACCGCATAATGGTCACATACATGGGCAGATCACTGCCCCATTTAAGGACAACTATGCGGTCCAATATGTGACCGCATTTTGGTTCTGTGGACCGCATAGCTGTCGCATTGTTGCCCTTTGATTTTTCGGAGGGAGGTTATGCTATGCACTATGCGATCGCATAACATGTATGCGGACCGCATAGTGGTCTCATAGCTGGGCAGATTGTTTTCGATTTTTGCCCACCTGGAGGGCCATTCTGCGGTCGACTCTACGGACCGCATGTCAGGAATGCGATCGCATTCCTGACCGCATTTCGGTGTCGGGCTCCTATTTTTCTAATTTTTAAACCCGACCCCCAATTCATAAAAACACCCCTCCCCTTCAGTTTTAACTAATTTTTAACCTAGAATAGAGAGAAGTGAGAGGGGATTCTAGAGAGAGAAGTCATCTTCTCCTTTAAATTGGTCCATCATCTTCTACTCAGGCTTGGAAATTTTGAGTTATTGCCTTCTTCTTCATTTTAACAGGTAAGTTTCCACCCCATTTTCTTTAATTCTCAGATTTTTAATAAAATGGGACTCGCATGAATTTGTTCTTGAAAATAAAAGCCTCCACCCTGCATGCATGTATATAAATTGTCACCACCTAGAAAAAATGAGTAAGTTGGAGTAACCTTCATTAAAAAGGGAAAAAGTAATCAAAGAGGTCACATAGTGTTTGATTAAATGCCCAAATGAGTTCGAGTGTTGTTCACGATTCCCAACTCTAAGTGAAATGTATTTCTTTATGAATTAGATTGACGTGCTTGACGGGTTGGTGATTTGAGAATAGATAATTAAAGGAAATTCCGACTCGAGGTATGTATGGCTAACTTTAACCTTTGTAGAATCCTCTTGTTGGGTCCGAGCATACGGCATGTGTACCTTGTTTGAAAATATTTGAATTGATTGTTTAAATGTGTTGAGACGTAAGATTTTATTCTCTGATTGTCCTAGTTGATTGTCATACTACCGTGCTATATGAGATTGTGAAAAGTGTTTTGATGTGCCTATCTTATTATGTGCAAAGCTCGTTAATGCTCGAGGATATTGATATGAAAGTATGTGTTAATGAATGAAAGAATGTTAATGTTCCCAAGTGTGGGAATGTATATGATGGTAAAAACCATGCGTGGTACATAATGAAAAAGGTTATTGTGAAAGGATGTAAATGAGTTGAATGATTATGGTAACATCGTGTACATGAATTACTGCTTGGTGAGAGTCATTGTGCCTTGAGCTCAAATAGCGAATTGTTGATGTGAATTTATGTTCCTTGAAATGAATAATTATTGTGATTTAATGGTTTGAGGTTGTTGTTACGAAATATGATTGTCAGGTGGGATCGGGTTGCACGCCGCAACACGAAGTAATAAGGATGATGGCTTGTGGTAATAAGGGTGGTTGAGGTAATAAGGGTGGCCGAGGTAATAAGGATGGAATGTGATCATTATCACCATTGAAATGAAAATCTATGAAACTCTTGAATATGGTGATGTTGAAAGGGGAAAAGGAGAGATTGTGAAACTTGTTGATTTTGGTTGCTTCTTTCCACGTGCATTGATTGATTGGTTCTATTACTGTCTCTTATCTGTATTGCTTGATTGTACTTGGGATAAAGTTTGTTCATACATACTAGTACTATTCTCCAGTACTAACGCCCCTTTTGCCGGGGGTGCTACATTTTCTTATATGAATGTAGGTGGTTCTACAGTAGGTACTTCAGCCCAACGTCAGTAGTGCCTCCTTTCCTTTCCGTCAGCTATTCTGGTGAGCCCCACTCCCTCTCGGGGCCACGTGTGGCTCATGTCGCCACATTTTGAGTTTATGGTGTAGTGTAAGGTATAACTACGGCCTTATTGCCGGCAAGTATTATATAAATCTTTTGTATTCCTAGAGGCTCCGTAGACACAATGTGGGTAATGTACATGTCTATTTTGGGTAGTACGCATACGGTTCAGAATCGTGGTCCACGTTGTAAATGTTGTATGTAATTTGAAAGCATTTGGATCATATGTTGGTTTTGATGAAAAGGTAGAAATGAAATCAAATTGTAAGTTTATGCTTAAGTCTTAATGTCTAGTTCACATGAGTAATGTATATTGATATCAAAGGGTAGTACATGGGATAGCTGAGGCAAATCCAGGTCCGCTTGGCTGGGGTCACCCAGTTGAGCGCCGGTCGTGTCCCTCGATTTTGGGGCGTGACAAACTTGGTATCAGAGCCTAAGGTTTCTAAAGTTTCCTAGGATGTCTTGGAGCCGTGTCTAGTAGAGCCCTTCTTATCGGTGTGTTCTCGACCATATATATAATTAGGGGGCTACATGGACATTTAGGAAATTACCCTTCTCTTTGTTACTCTATATCGTGCGGTGAAGTGGAAAGTGAAAATATTATTGTCTAACTCGTGCTCTGTTCCAAAATTTTCAGTAATGGCACCAAAGAAGAGAGCTCGACTCGGCCTAGAGGGCAATGCCACCCCAAGTGTGGCTGTGACTTATGTACCCGATGGTGCGGGTGAGAGCGAATCCCCGACCTTGAATCCACCTGACTTTCTGTTCCAGGCCAGAGTGTTCCTATTCCTGATGCGATGGAGTGTGCTGCAACCCCTTCTTCTGATATTCCTTATCCTTCTTCGATTCCAGCTTCAGGTCCTGGTACTTCCGATGGGGACCTCAGGGGAGCTATTCATATGTTGACTCAGTTAGTGGCCGCTCAGGCCCAAAGATCTCATGCTGCCCCTGCGCCCTCTAGCGGACGGTGAGATTTCGCCGGTTCCAGAGTCAACCAGTTTCTGCGGTTGGCCCCTCTAGAGTTCTCAGGTATTGATCCAGAGGCCGATGCGCAGGATTTTCTAGATGAGATGTGCAAGACGCTTTGGGTTATGGAGGCTACAGAGACAGAGGGGGTTGAGTTAGAATCTTACAGGCTGAGGGGAGTAGCGTATTCATGGTTCGAGATGTGGGAGAATTACCGTGGGGAGAGAAGTCCTCCGGCGAGATGGGATGAGTTCGTTGATGCTTTCATGGATCACGTCTTGCCTGCCGAGAATGTGGCAGCTCGTGCTATGGAGTTTGAGGTCCTCAAGCAGGGTAATATGCGTGTGTGGGAGTACCACATGGAGTTCGTGAGATTGTCCAAGTACGCTCCTCAATTGGTATCGACTATAGATGCCAGAGTTCGATAGCTTGTTCAGGGCCTCAGTCCCTTGGTTGTGAATGAAGCTGCTACAGCTGCCTTACACTCAGACATGAATTATGGTAAGATAGTGGGATTCGCCCAAGCCACGGAGGCTAGAAAATTGAAGATAAGGTCGGAGAGGGAGAGTATTAGTAGGGCCCGGACAGCGGACCACTCGGGGAGTTCAGTTGGAGGAGGGAGACCAGTTCAGGGGAGAGAAACATCAGGGCCATCCCAATCTTATGCTCGGTTCTCATCCGGTGCACCGCCATCAGTGCACCGTTATCAGCGGAGAAGTCGCTGGGGACCAGGATCAGACAGTAGCAGGCCCCATCAGTCCGGTCGTCTAGGAGGGAGGTTCCAGCTGCAGAGGAGGGCTTTGTGCCCTAAGTGTGGGAGGTTCCACACCGAGCCTTGTTACCTGGATATCCCGGTATGCTACGGGTGTGGGGTGAGAGGTCATATTCAGCGGGATTGTCGTGCGCCCAGTCAGGGCATTGGTAGTGGTTTTGTTCAGCCGTCCGGTTCTTCATACGCTGCATCTTCAGTGTGTCCTCCAGCTCCAGTAGGGCGTGGTGCAGTTAGGGGTGGAGTACGAGGTATAGATGGACCCAGTCGCTTCTATGCTTTGAGTGGTCGCCAGAGTGCGGAGGCTTCTCCAGATGTTATTACATGTATTCTGACTGTTCAAGCACTTGGTGTTTATGCTCTTGTAGATCCAGGGTCCTCTTTGTCATATGTTACCCCATTTATTGCTACAAGTTTTGGGATAAAACCCGAACAGCTTCATGAGTCGTTCTATGTGTCGACTCCTGTTGGTGATTCCATTACAGCCGCACGAGTCTATAGGAATTGTGTTGTCACGGCGTGTGGTTGAGATACAACGGCCGATCTTATCGAACTTGGGATGGTATATTTTGATGTTATCATGGGAATGGATTGGCTTTACTCGTGCTTTGCTAAACTCGACTGCCGAACCAGAATTAAGAGACTAGAGTTTCCTAATAAGTTAGTTATTGAGTGGAAAGGGAATGGTGTGGTGCCAAAGGGTAGGTTTATTTCCTACCTTAAGGCCTCAAAGATGATTAAAAAGGGTGTGTTTATCATTTGGTCTGGGTTGCGGACACCACTTCAGAAGTGTCTGGCCCCTAGTCCGTCCCGGTCGTGAATGAGTTTCTTGAAGTATTTCCGGACGAGCTTCCAAGGATTCCGCCAGATAGAGAGATCGATTTCGGGATTGATGTATTGCCAGATACGCAGCCAATATCTATTCCACCATACAGAATGGCGCCAGCAGAGTTGAGGGAGTTAAAGGAGCAGTTGAAAGACTTATTAGAGAAGGGGTTCATTGGGCCGAGTATGTCACCGTGGGGCGCTCCGGTTCTTTTCGTCAAGAAGAAGGATGGTCGCTTCGGATGTGTATTGATTATCTGCAGCTCAACAAAGTCACTATCAAAAACAAGTATCCATTGCCTCAGATAGATGATTTGTTCGACCAATTGCAGGGTGCGATGTTTTTCTCCCAAATTGATTTACGGTCTGGGTATCACCAGTTGAAGATCAGAGAGCAGGATATTCCTAAGACAGCCTTCATAACTCGTTATGGCCATTTTGAATTTTTGGTAATGTCCTTTGGACTGACCAATTCTCCAGCGGATTTCATGCATCTTATGAATCGGGTTTTCAAACCGTTTCTTGACTCCATCGTGATTGTTTTTATTGATGACATCCTTGTCTACTCGCGGATTTGAGAGGATCATGGTAATCACCTCAGGGCAGTTCTGCAGACTTTTCATCAGTACCAATAATATACCATGTTTTCAAAATGTGAATTTTGGTTGGAGTGAGTCCCATTTTTGGGTCATGTTGTTTCCAGAGAAGGGATTAAGGTTGATCCCTAGAAGATCACAGTGGTGAAGGATTGTCCTAGACCAATGACCCCGATAGAGATTCGCAAATTCTTGGGGCTAGCTGGGTATTATCAGAGGTTTGTGGAGGGATTCTCTGCCCTCTCCTCCCCATTGTCTAAATTGACGCAGAAAGCAACTAAGTTCCAATGGTCCGACGGTTGTGAGAAGAGCTTTCAGGAATTGAAATCAAGATTGACTTCGGCACCATTGTTGACTTTGCCAGAAGGCACGGAGGGATTTGTGGTTTATTGTGATGCTTCAAGCGTTGGTTTGGGATGTGTGTTGATGCAACACGGCAAGGTTATAGCCTATGCTTCCAGGCAACTCAAGAATCACTAGAAGAATTATTTGACACATTATTTACAACTCGCGGCAGTTGTGTTTGAATTAAAAATCTGGCGGCATTATTTGTATGGGTCCTTGTGGACGTGTTCTCAGACCAGAAGAGTCTCCAATATTTGTTCAAGTAGAAGGATTTGAATTTAAGGCAGCGACGATGGTTAGAATATCTTAGGGATTATGATATGAACATTTTGTACCACCAGGGAAGGCGAATATGGTGGCCGACGCTCTTAGTCGGAAGTCTATGGGTAGTTTGGCTCATTTGAAAGTGGATCAGAGGCCTATAGCCCGGGAGATTTATCAATTGGCCAGTCTGGGGGTCTGTCTCTCAACCCCAGACAAGGGAAATATTATGGTGCATAATGGGGTAGAATCATCACTTGTAGCGGAAGTCAAGGAAAAGCAGTATATAGATCCAGCATTGGCGCAGTTGAAGGAGGCAGTTTTGAATAACAAGATTTCGGCATTTTCACTCGGTAGCGATGATGGTGTTTTACGCTGCCAGGGAAGTCTATGTGTTCCTGATGTGGATAATCTTCGGGAGAGGGTGATATCAGAAGCTCACAATTCCAGGTATTCTGTGCACCCAGGTTCTACGAAAATGTATCAAGATCTCCGGGAAGTTTATTAGTGGAGCGGTATGAAGAGAGGTGTGGAAGACTTTGTATCTAAATGTCCAAATTGTCAGCAGGTGAAGGCCAAGCATCAGAGGCCCGGTGGGTTAACTCAGCTTATGGAAATTCCAATGTGGAAATGGGAAATGATCAACATAGATTTAGTGGTAGGGTTACCTCGCACTCGGCGCAAGTTCGACTCGATTTAGGTGATAGTGGATCAACTCACGAAATCAGCTCACTTCTTACCAGTCAATTACACCATTACTGCAGAACAGTACGCTCAGTTTTATATCAAGGAAATAGTCAGGCTTCATAGTACTCCAGTTTCTATTATCTTAGATCGAGGAGCCCAGTTCACGGCTAATTTTTGGAGGAAATTTCAGTAAGATTTGGGTACGCAGGTAAATCTCAGCACAACATTCCATCCGCAGACTGATGGTCAGGCAGAGCGGACTATTCAGATGCTTGAAGATATGTTACGGGCTTGTGTGTTGGACTTCAAGGGTATTTGGGATGATCATTTACCGATTATCGAGTTTTCTTATTTGAGGCATTGTACGGAAGAAGGTGTAGATCTCTAATTGGGTGGTTCAAGGTTGGTGAAGCATAATTGTTAGGGCCAGATCTTGTGCACCAGGCGTTGGAAAAAGTCAGAGTCATTCAAGAGAGGATGAAAACCGCTTAGAGCCGTCAAAAATCCTATGCGGACGTTCGTCGAAGAGAATTGGAATTCCAAGCAGATGATTTGGTATTCTTGAAGGTATCTCCCATGAAGGGAGTGATGCGGTTTGGGAAGAAAGGGAAATTGATCCCAAGGTATGTCGGGCCATATCGGATTGCTCAAAGGATAGAATAAGTGGCTTATAGGTTGGAATTACCCCCTGAATTGTCATTAGTGCACCCGGTGTTCCATGTGTCTATGTTGAAGAAAGTAGTTGGAGATCCATCAGCTATCATGCCAGTTGAGACTATTGAGGTTAATGAAGAATTATCGTATGAAGAGTTTCTGGTTGCTATTCTTGATAGACAAATCCGTAGATTGAGGAATAAAGAAATTGCTTCAGTTAAAGTATTGTGCCAAAGTCAGCACGTTGAGGAAGCCACGTGGGAAGCGGAAAATGAGATGAAAGAGAAATATCCCCATTTGTTTGAATAAGTCTAGTAGTGATCGTCCGAACTTTCATCTCTAAGCAAATTATCTTTTATGTTCATTTTTGTGCAAAAGCACCCCATCTTCCCTTAATTGCCTTATTGTTGTAATTTCCCAATGTGTGCTGAAACTGAACCCGCTGGTACTATTTGGGTAGTGTGAAACCCTTGAGGTAAATGAAAGTTTTGTGGAGCTTATGTGTTAGGCAAGTGATTAATAGTTGTGTAGGTTGGTAATGATTAATTGAAATGAATATGGTATATTGAGGTGATTGGGTTCTATGGGACTCATTAAAATGACCAAGTTATGTGCAAGAATGTGAATCATCTGCAAATTTGTGGTATAAGTAGAAAGAAGTATGTGTAGTTGTTAGAGTGATTGAGTATATACAATTTGTTGAGGTAACAACCTTGGGTGCAAGTTATTGAATAACAAATAGTGTAATGATGCTTGGAAATGTGTTTCGAGGGCTCTCTGACAGGTAGATAGGCCTAATTACAAAGGAAAGTCTGGCGAAATTTTTATGAAAATATTGGAGTTAGTGAAAATCCGGAACTTTCCATATCATGCTTTCAAAACTAATTGATTTCCAAAATCCTCATTCGAGGACGAATGATTTTAAGGGGGGGGAGGGGGGGAGGATGTAAAGACCCGTAAAATTTTCTTGTTTAAAATAATGCCCGAATGAGTCCCCGAGTTGTTTTTACTGTGGAAATATTTTTTAAAACGGGCCTAATTTTAATAAAAAGTACCCCGGGACTTAAAGAATAAAATCGTCTAGAAAGTAGGGGTTATGCGACGCACTATGCAATCGCATAACGTGTATGCGGACCGCATAATGGTCGCATACACGGGCAGATCACTACCCCATTAAAGGAAAACTATGCGGTCCAATATGCGATCGCATTTTGGTTCTGCGGACCGCATAGATGTCGCATTGTTGCCCTTTGATTTTTGGGAGGGAGGTTATGCGACGCACTATGTGATCGCATAACATGTATGTGGACCGCATAGTGGTCGCATAGCTGGGCATATTATTTTCGATTTTTTCCCACCTGGAGGGCCATTCTGCGGTCGACTTTGCGGACAGCATGTCAGGAATGCGATCGCATTCCTAACCGCATTTCGGTGTAGGGCTCCTATTTTTCTAATTTTTAAACCCGACCCCCAATTCATTAAAACACCCCTCCCCTTCATTTTTAACTAATTTTTAACCTAGAATAGGGAGAAGTGTGAGGGAATTCTAGAGAGAAAAGTCATTTTCTCCCTTAAATTAGTCCATCATCTTCTACTCAGGCCTGGAAATTTCGAGTCATTGCCTTCTTCTTCATTTTAACAGGTAAGTTTTCACCCCATTTTCTTTAATTCTCAGATTTTTAATAAAATGGGACTCGCATGAATTGGTTCTTGAAAATAAAAGCCTCCACCTTGCATTCATGTATATAAATTGTCACCACCTAGAAAAAAGGAGTAAGTTGGAGTAACCTTCATTAAAAAGGGAAACAAGTAATCAAAGAGGTCACGTAGTGTTTGATAAAATACCCAAATGAGTTTGAGTGTTGTTCACGATTCCCAACTCTAAGTGAAATCTATTGCCTTATGAATTAGATTGACGTGTTTGACGGGTTGGTGATTTGAGAATAGATAATTAAAGGAAATTCCGACTCGAGGTATGTATGGCTAACTTTATCCTTTGTAGAATCCTCTTGTTGGGTCCGAGCATACGGCATGTGTAGCCTGTTTGAAAATATGTGAATTGATTGTTCAAATGTGTTGAGACGTAAGATTCTGTTTTCTGATTTTCCTAGTTGATTGTCATTCTACCGTGCTATATGAGATTGTGAAAAGTGTTTGGATGTGCCAATCTTATTATGTGCAAAGCTCGTAAATGCTCAAGGATATCGATATGAAAGTATGTGTTAATGAATGAAAGAATGTTAATGTTCCCAAGTGTGGGAATGTATATGATAGCTAAAAATCGTACGTGCTAAGTAATGAAAAAGGGTATTGTGAAAGGATGTAAATGAGTTTAACGATTATAGAAACACCGTGTACATGAATTACTGCTTGGTGAGAGTCATTGTGCCTTGAGCTCAAATAGAGAATTGTTGATGTGAACTTGTGTTCCTTGAAATGAAGAATTATTGTGATTTAATGGTTTGATGTTGTTATTACGAAATATGATTGTCAGGTAGAATCGGGTTGCGCGCCGCAACACGAAGTAATAAGGATGATGGGTTGTAATGATAAGGGTGGTCGAGGTAATAAAGGTGGCCGAGGTAATAATGATGGAATGTGATCATTATCACTATTGAAATGAAAATCTATGAAACTCTTGAATATGGTGATGTGGAAAGGGGAAAAGGAGAGATTGTGAAACTTGTTGATTTTGGTTTCTTCTTTCTAAGTGCATTGATTGATTGGTTCTGTTACTGTCTCTTATCTGTGTATTGTTTGATTGTACTTGGGATAAAGTTTGTTCATACATACTAGTACTATTCCACAATACTAATGTCCCTTTTGCCGGGGACGCTACTTTTTCTTATATGAATGTAGGTGGTTCTACAGCAGGTAATTCAGCCCACCGTTAGTAGTGCCTCCTCTCCTTTCCGTCAGCTGTTCTGGTGAGTCCCACTCCCTCCCGGGGCCACGTGTGACTCATGTCATCTTATTTGAGTTTATTGTGTAGTGTAAGGTATAGTCGGGGCCTTGTTGCCGGCAGGTATTATATAAATCTTTTGTATTCGTAAAAGCTCCGTAGACACAATGTGGGTAATGTACATGTGTATTTTTAGTAGTAAGCGTACGGTTAGGAATCGTGGTCCACGTTGTAAATGTTGTTTGTAATTTGTAAGCATTTGGATCATATGTTGGTTTTAATGTAAAGGTAGAAATGAAATCAAATCGTAAGTTTATGCTTAAGTCTTAATTTCTAGTTCACATGTGTAATGTATATTGATATCACGGTGTAGTACATGGGATAGGTGAGGCAAATCCAGGTCCGCTTGACTGGGGTCACCCGGTTGAGCGCCATTCGTGTCCCTCGATTTTGAGTCGTGACAGTTGCACGCTGCAACAAGAAGTAGTAAGGGTGGAGAGGTAATAAGGGTGGAGTGTAAATTGTACTGTGGGATCGGGTTGCACGCCGCAACAGAAATGTAAGGTGGGATCGGGTTGCACGCCGCAACAGAAATGTAAGGTGGGATCGGGTTTCACGCCGCAACACGTAGTAATAAGGGTTGAGAGGTAACAAGGATGGAGTGTAAAAGGAAATGTGATTGTGATGAAACGAGAATCTGTGAGGCTCTCAATTGTACTTGTTTTTTGTATCATTGTGCACTATGTGTTGGTTCTTTTAACTGCTTTCTATTTGTGCATCTCTTGATTTTACTTTGAGTAAAGTTTGCTCATACATACTAGTACTATTCAATGGTACTAACGTCACTTTTGTCGAGGGCGCTACATCTTTCATATGAATGTAGCTGGTTCTATAGCAGGTAGCTCAGTTTGCTGTTAGTGGTGCCTCCTCTTCATCTTTCAGCAGTACTGGTGAGCCATACATCCTCCCGGGGCCGTGTGTAATTCATGCAATCTCTTTTGAATCTGTTATGTATTGTAAGGTATTGTAACGACCTGGCCAGTCGTTCCATGAGATTAGCCCCGTTTCTCCCGTTTCCGCTTCATTTTATGTGGTTCAGCTTCATTTGTGTGTGTTGGGTCGGTTGGTTCGGGTTCAGAGTGGTCATGGTGAGCATTAAGGAAATTAGTCTCTCAAGGTAGCCGAATAGTTGAGAAAGTCAACTGAGTGTTGACTTATTAGTGAACGACCTCGGAATGCGGATTTTATTGCTCGAATAGCTTCGTTGGTGATTTGGGACTTAGGAGTGTGTTCAGAATATTTTTGTGATGTCCGGTGTAGAATTAGACTTGAATTGGCGAGAGTTGGTTTTTGGCGACTTCCGATCGGCAGTGGAAAATAGGCTATCGAGGTCGGAATGGAATTATGGAAGTTGGAGCAGGTTTGTAAAGTCATTTTGGATGTGTCTGCAAAATTTCAGGTCAATCGGAGGTGTTTTGGTTGGTTTCGGCGTAGGTGACGAAATTTGGAAGTTTCAAAGTTCATAGGCTTGAATTTGATGGAATTTTGGTGTTTTCACGTTGTTTTTGGTGTTTCGAAGGCTCGACTAAGTTTGAATAATGTTATGGGTTATGTTGGTATGTTTGGTTGAGGTCCCGAGGGCCTCGTGTGTGTTTCGGATGGTTAACGGACCAATTTTTGGCTTGAATTCTGGGCAGATTGCTGCTGGTGTAAGGTTCTGGTTTCCTTCTAAGAGATCGCGTGAGGATGTTTGCGATCGCGTAGGGTTAATTGGTGAGGCAGGATTTTTCTTAATCGCGATCGCGTGGAATGGTTTGCGATCGCATGAGTATGAGTGTTTGGTCAGTGCGATCGCGTGGTCTTGTTTTCGATCGCGTAGAGTTAAAGGGCCACGTGGTTGAGTTGAGCTTTGTTCTTCGCGATCGCGTGGAATGGTTTGCGATCCCGTGGGTTTATGTCTTGATGAATCGCGATCGTGTGAGGTTGTCTGCGATCGCGTAAGGTAAATTGATGGGGCAACAAGTTTGTTCTTCGCGATCCCGTGCCAAAGTTTGCGATCGCAGTGAATGAATTATTTTAGCTGGGCAAAATGTTTAAAAGGCTGGAAGTGCGAATTTGGTTGTTATTTTTTCCATTGTTGCATGCGGACTTGACAGCTTTTGAAAGAGAGTTGAAGGGGAATCAAGGGAAATCATCTGGAGGTATGAATTTAAACTTCATAACACGTTTCTATGTCAATTCTTAAGTGATTAAACCATAAAATTTCTGAAATTTAACCAAGTTGGGGAAGAAGGGTGCATGGGAAATTTATTTTTCTTTTGAGGATTTGAGTGGGCAATTGTGGTTCGATTTTAGTGTTCTTGGTATGTACGGGCTCGTGGGAGGATAAGGGTTCTTGTGATGTAATTTTTATCGGATTCCGAGACGTGGGCCCGGGCTCGGGTTTGGCCGAATTTCGAGATTCTTGTGTAAATTGATAAATTTTGATTGGCTTGTGTTCCTTGAGTATATATTAATGATGTTGATCTGGGTTTTGCTTGATTAAGAACAATTGGGAGCCAATTTGAGAGGCAAAGGCATAGCGGACTAGTGTCGCGGCCCGGTAGAGGTATGTAATGGTCTTAAATCTTGTCCTGAGGGTATGGAACCCCGGACTGCATTATTTTCTCACTGAATTTGGAATGGCGCACATGTCGGATGACGAATATGTGGCGCGTACTGATTTTTTGATTGGACTAGGTCCTCTCCGCGGCAACTAATGAGTTGCATATTTACTCAAAACCTGATGTTAAATTATGTTTAGACCCCTTTGAGGGCATTTTACTATTGTTTTCCTCACTACCTGTTGATGATTTTACTCAGCGTCATTTTGCATACTGTTTTGTTTGAAACTCAGCCTGATTTACACTACATGAGCATTAAAATGATGTTTTCAGGTCGAGTACCCCGTTCCATTACTTCGCCCGAGGAGCTTTTTGAGTGGTTCCACCGAGTGTGGCCGAGGGCCAAGAGTGATGGTGAGGTGCTGAGTGA
>ML364398.1:1152-29164 GCA_005239505.1 Nicotiana paniculata
CATAAGTGTTGCATGAATTGAAAATACTAGAATAAGATGAAGAAAACTGATAATCCTTGCTCCTTCAATGATCTTGTGTGTTTATTTGCTCTCCAAAAACTCCTCTCCTTCAAAGATGTGTTCTTGGGTCTATTTATATGGTTGGGATAAACCCTAACCGTGTAAGAGACTTCTATTCTAACTTGGAAACACTTAAAAACCTTTAAAACTCAGAGTTCACCGAAGCAGGTACCCAGGCGTTTGAAGGGTAACGCCAGGCACCTCCTGGCGTTTGAAGTGTAACGCCTGGCTAACGCCAGGCACCTCCTTCCGTTTGAAGTGTAACGCCTGGATAACGCCAGGCTTGTCCCGGGTCGCTCCTTTTCGACTCTTGAGCATATTTTTCGACGTTTATGCTCTCATTTAGCTCGGCTTCCGTTCCCAATTCACCTACACATTAAATAAACCCCATTAGGCACATACGACGTGTATTTTTATCATTAAAGCACATAAAATGCAAGGTATATAATGCTTAAAATCATGAATTCTAGCAACGCATCACCGAGCCCCTCCAACCTGAACATCTCTGGGTCGACCTACTGCGGCCTGACCTCAACCTCTCGTGGCATGTCCTCCACCTCTATGATTCTGACCTCCACCTCTGGCACCACGGCTGCCACTTCTAGCTGGCCAAGGGGGTGGGGGTGCGCCTGATATGGGAACCATGGCACGGGAACCCTGATACCGAGACCCACCAGAACCTCGGGGGCAAAACCTGGAAATCTGCCCCAAACCACCGCAAGAATAACAAGGCCTTTGCTGATGTGGCTGCTGACTCTAGAACTAGCCCTGTCGACCCTGAGAACCACCCTGGAAGCTCTGAACCGACGATGCACTGATAGTTGCTGGTGGTGCACTAATAGGAGCTAACGGTGCACTGTGAGCTACCTGAAGTGCCGACTGATAGGGTCTGGGAGGATGACCTCTGCCGAAAGAATCCCTGTCCCCAGATGAGGCTCCGCTGAATCGACCGAAGTGACGGGGCCTATTGTCATCCCCCTGACCACCACCATGTGACATAATCATCTCAATCCTCCTGGCCACATTGGCCGCATCCTGGAATGAAATATCAAGACCTGACTCCATGGCCATCTGAAGCCTGATGGGCTGATCCAAACCCTCAATAAACCTCCTCACTCTCTCACGATCAGTGGGGAGTATCACAATAGCATGCCGAGCTAGAGTGATGAACCTGGTCTCGTATTGAGTGACGGACATAGATCCCTATTGGAGGCGCTCAAAATGCCTCCGAAGATCCTCCCTCTGAGTAACTGGAAGGAAATTCCCCATGAATAACTCGTAGAACTAAGCCCAAGTCAATGGTGCAGACCCAGATGGCCTGGTCAAGCAATAGTCTCTCCACCAAGTCTTGGCGGAACCCGAAAGACGTAAAGTAACAAAATCAACTCCATTGGACTCTACTATGCCCATGTTCCGAAGAACCACATGACAGCTGTCCAAATAATCATGGGGATCCTCTGATGGTGCACCAGTAAATGTAGTAGTGAATAACTTGGTGAATCTATCTAATCTCCATAAAGCATCTGCTGACATAGTTACTCCCTCGACTGCCGGGGCCACAATGCCCGGCTGAGCTACTCCGGCCGTCTGAGGTGCCGGGGTCTAGAATTGAGGATCTAGCTGCTCTGGTGTGCGAGTAGCAGGAGTCTAGGTCCCTCCCCCAGCCTGAGAGACGGCTGGTGCAGTAGGAAGAAGACCGATCTGAGCCACACTCTCCATGAGTCCCACTAAGCGGACTAGAGCGTCTTGAAGCACCGGAGTGGCAATGAACCCCTCTAGGACCTGAGCTAGTCCAACTGGAACTGTCTGAGTAGGAACCTCACCGGCAAAGTATACCTGTGGATCCTTGCCCCTGCCACGGCCTCTAGTACGGCTTCGGCCTCAGCCCCTCGTAGGAGCTGCAACAGGAGAATCGGGCTGCTGATCGGTAGATGAGGAAGCGCGCGTTCTCTCCATCTGCGAGAGAATATAATCGAAACTCAATTAGAATTTAGAATTCAAATCGCACGACAAAAAAGAAGAAAAGTGAAGTTATTCCTAACTTTGCAGCCTCTGGGGGATAAGTACAAACGTCTCCGTACCGATCCCTCAAACTCTACCAACTTTGTCCGTGAGTTGTGAGACCTAAGCAACCTAGTGCTCTGATACCAACTTGTCACGACCCGAAATCCCACCTTCAGGCCGTGATGGCACCTAACGTTGCACCCGCTAGGCAAGCCAACGTGTTAACTGAATTGATTTATTATCAAGCGAAAATAACAAACACTGACTAGGTAATTGAGATAAGTGCGTAAGCATTAACAAAATCTAAATAATAATAGCTAATAACGAAGAAACCCCTTTAAGTACAAAACCCAGAAATGGAGTCACAACCTCACGAACCAGTCTAAGATTTAGCTAAAAACAACAGTTTGAATTAAAATGATAAATCTGTCTGGAAACACATAGATGACAGAATGAAAGATAGACAGTGACGCCGATATCCACGAACGCCTGCGGAACTACCTCGGTGTCATCTGGAATGGACTGAAGCACACTCCCCCTAACGATGTGCACTGGGTCCGGCTGCGTAATCTGCACAACATAAAGAAGTGCAGGTGCAGCATCAGTACAACCGACCCCATGTACTGAGTAAGTGCCGAGCCTAACCTCGGCGAAGTAGTGACGAGGCTAGGACACGACAACAAATTGTACCTGTGCAGTTCAATAGTATAGTAGAAAATAAACAAGAATACAGTACGGGGAAGAACATGCTGGGGATAAGAGAGCAACACTTGCTAAAACAGTAGAATCAAGTACTGACGAAAATGAAGAAGTAAAACAGGAAATATCAACCCGAAACAAGTAAGATAGACAAGAGAAGGCACGGCATGACCCCTCGTGCATAGCCTCAAAATCACACAGCACGGAATGCCCCCTCATGTATAAATAATAATGACCCCGCACGGAATGTCCCCTCATGCATAAATAATAATCAATCGGCACCGATTGTCCCCTCATGCGTAAATAATAATCATCGGCACGAAATTTTCCCTGCATAAATAATAATCATCGGCACGGAATGTTCCCTCGTGCATAAATAATAATCATCGGCACGGAATCTTCCCTTGTGCATAAATAATAATCATCGGCACGGAATGTTCCCTCGTGCATAAATAATAATCATCGGCACGGAATCTTCCCTTGTGCATAAATAATAATCATCGGCACGGAATGTTCCCTCGTGCGTAAATAATAATCATCGGCACGGAATGTTCCTTCGTGCATGATGAGTATAAAAACAACAATTGATATGAACGTTTAACAATACGACTTTTCAAATGTACAGAAATAATCAACAAAATTCTATTGTCCCGGAAAGGGACTCAGCTATAACCAATCTCACTCAGAAGTATAATGTCAACAGTAAAATCCTCGACCGAACACATAATCAAAACTTTCCACGTCATGAATAACCTCAAGGTACCACTTCCAAGGTTACCAATAATTCACAGCACAAAAAATATCGAAGAACATTAAATAACTTATCAAAATTTGACTCACGGGCATGCTTGACCACAACATATAGGTACCTGTCACCTCACCTATATGTTGGACATGTATTACACATAGCAAATAAGACTCTATACCTAATCCCTCAAGTTAAGGTTAGGCTAAACACTTACCTCGGCTCCAAGAATGCAAGTCAAGCCTCAATCACGACCTTTCCTCTTGAATCCGACTCCGAAACGATAATATCTAGACATGATTGACTTAATAACATCAATAATTAATCAAATACTCAGTCCCAAAGCCTAATTATACATTTCCCATAATTCTTTCAAAAATACCAAAATTCGACCTCGGGCCTTCTTGGTCCAAACCCGAGGTTTGGACCAAAAACCGATCACCCATTCCCCCACGAACCCGAATATACAACTTGTTTTGAAATCCGACACCAAAATGATGTTGAATTCCTAAAATTTCCAAAAGCTCTAACTCTACCCAAACCCCCCAATTTCTACCTTTTATTTCATGTTATTAGACCTAGAATTTTGTGATTGATGAAGGAAAATGGAAGAAATTAGAGTTAAGAACACTTACCTATGAAGATATGGTGGAATGGTCTCCTAAGAATCCCCCAAGAAGAGTGGAGAAGAAGAAAATGGTGGAAGAATGTGAAAATCCCGTATGGTATTATGTTTTTGAACATCAAAATCACTGGGCGGATTTGGCTATCGCGATCGCGATAGGTGCCCTGCGATCGCGGAGAATACTGGACCTTAGACTTACGCGATCACGAAGTGAAGGTTGCGATCGCAGAGAGAACGGACGTGGACCCACGCGATCGCGGACAGACTAGTGCGACCGCGGAAGGAAAAATACTCAGCACCCTCCCCAGCTCTCCTATACTCTATGCGATCGCGGAAGTACCTATGCGATCGCATAGAGTCACAGAAACCCCCCCTCCTTCAGACTACACTACGCGATCGCGGGGAAACCTATGCGATTGCATAGTGTAAAAATCTCGGGCACCAGAAACAGCATATTCACACCAGATTTTTCCACCTTTTAGCACCCCGACACCTACCCGAAACTCAAAACAAATTATACACACGACTTCAAAATCATCCATATGAACTTATTCGAGTAATATAACCATCAAAATAACGTCAAAAACAATGAATTAAACTCCAAAATCTATAGAATTTTCTCAAATTTCATAAACTTCTAAATTCTCCAATTTTGATCTGAAACACGTCAAACCAAGTCCGTTTCTTACCAAATTTTACAGATAACTCACATAACACATATTGAACTGTTCTGGGCTTCGGAACTAATATACGGGCTCTGTAACACAGATTTCACATCAAAGTTCATTTTCAAAAGTCTTTATTATTTTCAGAAAATATTTTTTTTTTTAAAATTCATTTCTCGGACTTGGGACCTCGAAATTCGATTCCGGGAATATGCTCAGGTCCCATATTTTCCTACGGACCCTCTGGGACCGTCAAATCATGGGTCCGGGTCCGTTTACCAAAATGGTTGACCCAAGTCAACTTTATTCAATTAACTATCATAAATTCAACTATTTAACACATTTCCAGATAAAGGTTTCCCGTCTACCACCCGGGCTGCGCACACATATCGAGATGAGATTAACAGAGGCTTTCGGAGCCTCGAAACACGGTTTAGTTAAATTTACACAGGATTAGGTCATCACAAACCAACTGCAATAAAATCATATCCCAATAAAATCGATTTCCTATATTCTATATTTATTGCAAGTAATGTTTACATTTAAAGTGTCTTTTTAAGAAGTTGTGGTCCTTTCCATTGGGAGGAGATATCTTCTGCCATGTCTCTACCGAACTATTTGAAACTTAACATTCTTTTCATTTGTAAATAACTAAAAATTTCAACGCAATTTTAGACGAAACAATAATAAGAAAATCCAATGCAACAGAGACCATTTATATATATTAATTTCTTAGTGCACTACTCGTTTTACAAATACATTCGTACATTTGTAACAAACTAAAATAATTAGTAAACTTAAATACTAATTTATTTTATATAATGCCATGACAAATTGGGCATGTAGTAGATCTGGGCATCCCTCTATGGCTGCAATGCGGGTGAAATTTGTGGCCGCATGGAAGCTAAACTTCGCCTCCAGTCATCTCGTTCAAGTATATCGTACAAATTTCTGCAGGACACTCCTGCATCTCTATGACGTTCTCTACTGGATCATGTAGACACCACTTTCTAATGCCAATAATCAACGCACACGTGAGTGCGATCAGAGCCCCAAGAAAAGCGTAGGATTTCCACGGGCTTTGACCAGCTACCACGGTGGTGCACATGTGTTAGGGGTTGTCCTGATTTCTTACCATATTTGATTTTTCTATCTCTTGAAGGAAAGGACAACATATTTACCATAATTGAATTTTCCTTCTTATAGAAGGAAATTATAATTCTTCCATATTTGGCTAGTCCCTTTTCCTTTAGGAAATGTTTGGACTTCTATAAATTGAGGATCCTTCCTTCTAATTCAGTAGCATCCACAATATAGCCATATGGAGTTTGAGAGTCGTGTTTATGGGAGAACTTTACGGGACAAGTGTTAGTGTGTCACTTGTGTTTGCCTCTTCGTGAGGTTGTTCTCTCAAAATTTTGTACTCTCTTTTTATATAGTTGATTGCTCATCTCCGCCCGTGGACGTAGGTCAATTGAACGAACTACGTGAAATTTTTGTGTCTCTTTTGGTATATTTCTCTTTTACCCTCTGATATATCATCGTTCAAGGTTTACTTTACTAGTTGTCACATGCCACCTGCTTTTTCGGTCCTAACAAGTGGTATCAGAGCGAGGTTCAAGATAGGTTCATCTTGGCGGGTGCATTTCTAGCTGCAACCTATTTGACGATAATCAAGATTTTTATTTGAGAAATTTGACCAGAGTGCTACTCTCGTTGAGACAAACTTTGTGGTGGAGATTTGAAGATGCGAACTGTTGAAGATTACATGAAGAAGGTGGATCAAGTTTATTTATTCAGAAAATTCAGGCCAAGGGGAAGAATTGTTAGGGGTTTTCCTGATTCCTTACCATATATTTGGTTTTCCTATCTCTTGAAGGAAAGGACAACATATTTACCATAATTGGGTTTTCCTTCTTGTAGAAGGAAATTATAATTCTTCCATATTTGGCTAGTCCCTTTTCTTGTAGGAAAATGTTTGGACTTCTATAAATTGAGAATCCTTCCTTCTCATTTATTAGCATCCACAATGTAGCCATATGGAGTTTGAGAGTCGTGTTTAGGGGGAGAACATAACGGGACAAGTGTTAGTGTGTCACTTGTGTCTGCCTCTTCATGAGGTTGTTCTCTCGATATTTTGTACTCTCTTTTTATATAGTAGATTGCTCATCTCCGCCTGTGGACGTAGGTCAATTGACCGAAACACGTTAAATGTTTGTGTCTCTTTTGGTATATTTCTCTTTTACTCTCGAGATATATCGTCGTTCAAGGTTTGCTTTACTAGTTGTCGCATGCCACCTGCTTTTTCGGTCCTAACAACATGTTGCGCAGCTTCATGCTTCAGTAGAATTATCCAGAAAACCAATTTGGACATTTTGTTACCTATGGGTGTGTGTGTGTGTGTGTGTGTATATATATCTATATATATATATATCATATCTTATCATTTTAAAATTGGATTTTTTCCTTTTAATTTGTTTTATATGTCATACATCGATTTTGATAATATATAAGATTTTTGAAAAGTATTTACTAATATACAGAAGATGCACGTATGACGTACGATATGCACGTGAAGCGCACACGAAGCTAGTTTTATTTGATTTACTTGAGAACTCCTAAGTATTTAAGTATTGATCTCTCGAACCAAATCCAATAAAATCAGATCCCAATAAAATCGATTTTCCTATATTCTATATTTATAGAAAGCAATTTCCACATTTAAAGTGTCTTTCTAAGAAGTTGTGGTCCTTTCCATTGGGAGGAGATCTCTTCCGCCATGTGTCTACAAAACTATTTGAAATTTGACATTCTTTTCATTTGTAAATAACTAAAAAATTCAACGCAGGTTTAGACGAAACAATAATAATAAAATCCAATGTAACGGCGACTATTTATATATTATAAAGTTTTTATTGCACTATTCGTTTTACAAATACATTCATACATTTGTAACAAACTAAAATAATTAGTAAACTTAAACACTACATTATTTCATATAATTCCGCGACAGATTGGGCAAGTAGCAGATCTGGGCATCCATCTATGGCTGCAATGCGGGTGAAATTTGTGGCCGCATGAAGCTGAACTTCGCCTCCAGTCATCTGGTTCAAGCATATCATACAAATTTTTGCAGGACGCTCCTGCATCTCTATGTCACTCTCCGGTGGATCATGTAGACACCACATTCTAATGCCAGTAATCAACGCACACGTGAGTGCCATCAGAGACCCAAGAAAAGTGTCGGATTTCCATGGGCTTTGACCAGCTACCACGGTGGTTGCACAACATGGTTTTCGGACAATAGAATTAGCCAGAGAACCAATTTGGACATTTCGGTACCTATGGGTATGTGTGTATGTGTGTGTATATATATATATATATATATATCATATCTTATCATTATAAACTTGAATTTTTTCCTTTTAATTTGTTTTATATGTCATACATTGATTTTGACAATATATAAAAATTTTGAAAAGTATTTACTAATATAAAGAAGATGCACGTATGACGCACGAGATGCACGTGAAGCGCACACAAAGCAAGTTTATTTGATTTCCTTGAGAACTCCTAAGTATTTAAGTATTGATCTCTCAAACCAATTCCAATAAAATCAGATCCCAATAGAATCGATTTTCCTATATTCTATATTTATAGCAAACAATTTCCACATTTAAAGTGTGTTTTTAATAAGTTATGGTCCTTTCCGGGAGGAGATCTCTTCCGTCATGTGTCTACAAAACTATTTGAAATTTAACATTCTTTTTGTTTGTAAATAACTAAAAATTCAACGCAATTTTAGACGATACATTAATAAAAAAAAAGGCAATGCAACAACGACCGTTATATATATATTAAGTTTTTATTGCACTATTCGTTTTACAAATACATTCATACATTTGTAACAAACTAAAATGATTATTAAACTTAAACACTACTTTATTTCATATAATTCTGCGACAGATTTGGAAAGTAGCAGATCTGGGCATCCATCTATGGCTACAATGCGGGTGAAATATTTGTGGCCGCATGGAAGCTAAACTTCGCCTCCAGTCATCTCGTTCAAGCATATCGTACAAATTTTCGCAGGACGCTCCTGCATCTCTATGTCCCTCTCCGCTGGATCATGTAGACACCACTTTCTAATGCAAATAATCAACGCATAACTGAGTGCAATCAAAGCCCCTAGAAAAGCGTAGGATTTCCACGGGCTTTGGCCAGCTACCACAGTAATGCACATGGGTCGCAACAACATGGCTTTCGGATAGTAGAATTAGCTAGAAAACTAATTTTTGGACATTTCGTCACCTATGTGTGTGTGTGTGTGTGTATATATATATATATATATAAGTTGTTTTATATGTCATACATGGATTTTGACAATATATAAGATTTTTGAGAAGTATTTACTAATATACAGAAGATGCACGTGTGACGCACAAGATGCACGTGAAGCGCACACGAAGCTAGTTTTATTTGATTTATTGAGACCTCCTAAGTTTTATGATTGATATCTCAAACCAACTCCATTAAAATTAGATCCCAATAAAATTGATTTTCCTATATTCTATATTTATAGCAAGTAATTTCCACATTTAAAGTGTCTTTTTAAGAAGTTGTGGTCCTTTTCATGGGAGGAGATCCCTTCCGCCACGTGTCTACCAAACTATTTGAAAGTTGACATTCTTTTTATTTGTAAATAACTAAAAATTTCAACGCAATTTTAGACGAAAAAATTATAAGAAAATCCAATGCAATGGCAACCGTTTATATATATATTATGTTTTTTTGCACTATTCATTTTACAAATACATTGGTACATTTTTAACAAAACGAAAATAATTAGTAAGCTTAAACACTACTTTATTTCGTATAATTCCGCGACAGATTGGCAAGTAGCAGATCTGGGCATCTATCTATGGCTGCAATGCAGGCAAAATTTGTGGCCGCATGGAAGTTGTATTTTGCCTCCAGTCATCTCGTTCAACCAAATTGTACAAATTTCTGCAGGACGCTCCTGCATCTCTATGTCGCTCTCTGCTGGATCATGTAGACACCACTTTCTAATGCCAATAATCAACACACACATGAGTGCCATCAGAGCCCCAAGAAAAGTGTAGGATTTCCACGGTTTTTGACCATGTACTACGGTGGTGCACATGTTGCTCAACAACATGTCTTCCGGATAGTAGAATTAGCCAGAAAACTAGTTTGGACATTTCAGTGCCTATGGGTGTGTGTGTATATATATCATATCTTATCATTTTAAACTTTCATTTTTTCCTTTTAATTTATTTTATATGTCATACATTGATTTTGACAATATATATAATTTTTGAAAACTATTTACTAATATACAGAAGATGCACGTGAAGCGCACACGAAACTAGTTTTATTTGATTTACTTGAGAAATCCTAAGTAGTTAAGTATTGATCTCTCAAACCAATTCCAATAAAATCAGATCCCAATAAAATCGATTTTTCTATATTTTATATTTATAGCAAGCAATTTCCACATTAAAAGTGTCTTTTTAAGAAGTTGTGGTCCTTTCGGGGAGGAGATCTCTTCTGCCATGTGTCTACAAAACTATTTGAAATTTAACATTCTTTTCATTTGTAAATAACTAAAAAATGGAGTTGTAGACGAAACAATAATAAGAAAATCCAATTCAACGACGACCATTTATATATATATATATATATGTATATTAAGTTTTTATTGTACTATTCATTTTGCAAATACATTCGTACATTTGTAACAAACTAAAATAATTATTTAACTTAAACACTACTTTATTTCATATAATTCCGCGACAAATTGGGCAAGTAGCAGATCTGGGCATCCATCTATGGCTGCAATGCGGGTGAAATTTGTGGCCGCATGGAAGCTGAATTTCGCCTCCACTCATTTCGTTCAAGCATATCGTACAAATTTCTGCAAGACGCTCCTGTATCTCTATGTCACTGTCCGCTGGATCATGTAGACACCACTTTCTAATGCCAATAATTAATGCACATGTGAGTGCCATCAGAGCCCCTAGAAAAGCGTAGGATTTCCACGGGATTTTACCAGCTACCACGGTGTTGCACATGGTTTGCAACAACATAGCTTTCGGATAGTAGAATTAGCCAGAAAAGCAATTTGGACATTTCAGTACCTATGGGTGTGTGTGTATATATATATATGTATATATCATATTTTACCATTTTAAACCTGAATTGTTTCCTTTTAAGTTGTTTTATATGTCATACATAGATTTTGACAATATATAAGATTTTTGAAAAGTATTTACTAATATATAGAAGATGCACGTGTGACGCACGAGATGCACGTCAAGCGCACACGAAGCTAGTTTTATTTGATTTACTTGAGAGCTCCTAAGTTTTAAGTATTGGTTTCTCAAACCAACTCAATTAAAATAGATCCCAATAAAATCGATTTTCCTATATTCTATATTTATAGCAAGTAATTTTCACATTTAAAGTGTATTTTTAAGAAGTTGTGGTCCTTTCCATTGGGAGGATATCTCTTCCGCCATGTGTCTACCAAACTATTTGAATGTTGACATTCTTTTCATTTTTAAATAACTAAAAATTTCAACACAATTTTAGATGTGACAAATATAAGAAAATCCAATGCAACGGCGATCGTTTATATATATTAAGCTTTTATTTCACTATTCGTTTTACAAATACATTCGTACCGTTGCATAAAAATTAAAGTAATTAGTAAACTTAAACACTACTTTATTTCATATAATGTCGCGACAGATTGGGCATATAGCAGATCTGGGCATCTAACTATGGCTGCAATGCAGGTGATCTCGTTCAAGCATATCGTACAAATTTCTGTAGGAAGCTCATGCATCTCTATGTAACTCTCCGCTGGATCATGTAGACACCACTTTCTAATTCTAATAATCAACGCACATGTGAGGGCCATCAGAGCCCCAAGAAAAGTGTAGGATTTCCACGGGCTATGACTTGAGGTCCCGAGGGCCTCGGGATTGTTTCGGATGCCTAACGGATGAATTTGGGACTTTAAGAGCAGCTGAACCGTTCTGGTTCTGGTGTCTCGCACCTGCGATGGTATTTCCGCAGGTGCGAAAGGGGTGCACGCAGGTGCAGACGTAGCTTAGGCTGGCCCGACTCGTAGGCGTGGAAGAGTATCCACAGGTGCGGAGCAACACCTGCGACCCAGCCACCGCAGGTGCGACCCTAGGTGTTTTAATGAGTTTCCGCATATGTGACTATGTTTTCGCAGGTGTGATCCTAGTGTCGTAGGTGCGAAACATCTGGGATGGTTATACCAAAATCCGAGGGTTTGAAATTCATAACTCCAAAATCGATTGTGAGCTCGGGACTTGGCGATTTTCAGTGGAATTTGAAGAGGAGAATCATAGGTAATATTTTCTAACCTTAATCCATTTGTATATCAAAAATCTATATCAATTTCCTCAATCTAATCAATGAAATTGGATGAAAAACCATGAAATTGGGATGAAACTTCCCCAAGTAGAAATCTGAGGATTTAGGGAGATTTAGACGTTAGATTTTGTTGATTCTTGTTGGAGTGGGTTCATGAGTGAATGGGTGTTCTGGAAATATAAATTTACTCGATTCTGAGACGTGGGCCCGAGAGACTTTTTGGGAGAATTTCCTAATTTCGCGTATTAACTTAGAAATAATTAGCTATTTTGTTCCCTTGAAGTGATATTTACATTATGCAATCGATTTGAATAGATTTGGGCCACCCGGAGTCGATTAATCGTGGCAAAAGCGTGGTATTGAGTTGATTAGCGCAGTCAAGGTAAGTGGCTTGCCTAATTCTGTGTTGGGGACTTCCCCTTTGGCATTTTTATACTAATTTTGTTACGTGGACGCCGTGTACGTGAGGTGACGAGTGCGTACACGTGTCATTGTTGCTAAAATTCCATTTTTACTTTCACGAAATCACTCATTTGCATTCCTATATTAATGTTTCCTGTCTTAACTGAATAGTTAGCTTAAGAGTAAGCATGCCTACCTGCCCTTACTTGACTTCCTCTTATTTGCTACTAGTTGCGCCATGCTTAGGTAGCTTTACTCTATTCTTGCCTGTTATTTTTCCTGGAGTGTTTAATTAAGTTGTATCCGACATACTTCTGCTTTGCATATTTAAATTGGGACTACGGACCGAGATCCGAGAGCTTTCCTTCTGTACTGCATTTCATATTTAAATTAGGACTACGGACCGAGATCCGGGAGCTTTCCCCCTGTACTGAAATGCATATTTAAATTGGACTACAGACGGAGATTCGGGAGCTTTCCCCCTGTATTGCATAGCATATTTAAATTGGGACTACAAACTAAGATCTGGGAGCTTTCCCTTTGTACTGCATTGCACATTTACTGTTGAGATATATGTTGTGCTGAGCCGAGGGCTCTCTGTCTGTTATAAATTCTTCCAGTTTTCATTAATCTTGCTTATCATTTCTTATCTATATTTCACTGTTTTAAATTTATATTGACTTGTTTTAAAAACACAATAGAGCCTTAACCTGACCTCGTCACTACTTGACTGGGGTTAGGTTTGGCACTTACGGAGTACCGAATGTGGAGTACTCATGCCCTTTCATGCGCATGTTTTCCCCATGTGCAGATCCAGGTACCAGCACCCAGTATCGTGGTTTGGAGTCGTTCTAGCAGTTTCCAGGAGACCGCGAGGTAATTCTACCACGTTCGCGGAATCCCACGAGTCCCCTTCTACTCTAGTATAGGCATAGAGGACTTATGTATTTTCCACTATTTCATTGTATAAAGCTACATTTAGTAGAGAGCTTGTGACTATCGTATAATTCCGGGTTTTGGGAAGTGAAAGTATACATGCTGAGAAACTATGTTATATCTACTTGAGTTCTTTTATGTCTTTATTTTATTGATTCTATTATTTTTCACAAATTTTAGGCTTACCTAGTCGTAGAGATTAGGTGCCGTCACGATACCTTCCAGAGGGCAAAACGGGTCGTGACAAGTTGGTATCATAGCGTCTAGGTTCATAGGAGTCACAAGTCACAAGCTGATTTATTAGAATCTCACGGATCGGTGCGGAGACGTTCGTATCTGTCTTCGAGAGGCTATGTAACTGTTAAGAACAATCAAATTCTTTAGAATTCCTTATCTTTCTAGTTACTGTCCTCAAATTCTTAAACATTATTCTATTCTAGCTTGCAGCTGGTTCGTACCCGTACCGGACGTACTGATGACCAGGCACCCGAGCCCCAGTCAGAGCCACTAGAGGCAGGGGCCGGGGCAGAGGACGAGCACGCGGTGCAGCCCGAGCACCAGCTAGAGCAGAGGCAGATGAGCCCCCAGCAGCTATAGTTGGAGGGGCACAGGAGGTCCCTACTGTTACTCCAGACCTCCAGGAGACATTGGCCCAGTTCTTGAGTGCCTTCAGTGCTCTGTCTCAGGCGGGACTACTCCCGATAGCTCCAGCTACATCCCAGGCCGGAGGAGGGACACAGAATCCCACAGCCCGTACTCCTGAGCAGAGGGTTCATATTTGGCAGGTTCCAGAGTATATTCATATGCCCCCAGCAGCTCTAACTCAGCATGAGACTGGGATAGTTGTTCCTGACTTGAGAGGTACAAGAAGTACCACCCACCTGAGTTCAGCGCACTAGCTTCGGATGACGCCCTGGTTTTTCTCGAGAGATGTCATCGCATTCTCTGCACTATGGGTATTGTGGAGACGAGTGGATTTTCTTTCACTACTTTCCAGCTGAGGGGAGCAGCTTATCAGTGGTGGTGTGCCTTTGAGCTTAGTAGCCCGGACGATGCAGCTTCACTTACTTGGGCTCTATTCAGCGAGATGTTCTTACTTGAGTTTGTCCCTCAGAGCTTCAGGGATGCTTGGTGTGCGGAGTTTGAGCAGCTACGCCATGGTACAATGACTGTGTCAGAGTATGCAGTCTGTTACAGCGATTTGGCTCGCCATACACCAACTTTGGTTGTCACTGCCAGAGAGAGGGTTCGACGCTTTATTGAGGGACTTTACCCCAGTATCCGGACCAGCATAGCCAGAGAGCTAGAGACCGATATTACGTACCAGCAGGTCGTGAGTATTACCCCGAGGATTGAGACTATGTTAGCCCGGGATAGTGAGGAGAGAGAGGCCAAGAGGTCTTGAGAGACTGGTCATTTTTCAGGAGCCCGTGCACCAGCAACACGCTATGGTAGGGGTTTTGTAAGTCGTCCCGTTCATTCAGCTCTCCCAGCAGCCAGTGGTATTCCACCTCCTCCTAGACCTCAGGAGCCTTATTATGCACCACCAGTATCTCAGGTGCCTCCTGCTCGAGGTGCTATCACTGGCCAGCCCAACAGGTTAGTTCAGAGTCAGTAATGGCCGCCACGTCCTCCGAGGGGTTGCTTTGAGTGTGGTGACCCTCGTCATATAATCATAGATTTCCCTAGAGTGAGGAGGGGCGCACCACCTCAGACTTATCAGGGTGCACCACCTCAAACTTACCAGGGTGCACCACCTCAGACTTATCAGGCCCCACGTCTTCCACCCGGTCCCCCAGCTATCCTTCCAGCCCCAGCTGCTACCCCACCACCTCAAGCAGCTCGAGATGGAGGTCGGGGAGGTTGAGGTCGCCCTAGAAGGGAAGGCTAGGCCAGGTACTATGCTCTTTTGGCCCAGTCCGAGGCAATCTCTTCATATTCAGTCATTACAGGTATTGTTCCCATTTGTCATAGGGATGCATCGGTATTATTTGACCCAGGCTCTACATATTCATATGTGTCTTCTTATTTTGCTTCACATCTGGGGATATCTCGAGATTCTTTGAGTTCCCCTGTTTATGTTTCTACTCCGGTGGGAGATTCTCTTATTGTGGACCGCGTATATCGATCATGTTTGATTGCTATCAGTGGTTTTGAGACCAGAGCTGATTTATTACTACTCAGTATGGTAGATTTCAATGTTATATTGGGTATGGACTGGCTGTCTCCCTACTATGCTATTCTTGATTGTCACGCCAAGACTGTGACGCTGGCTATGCCAGGATTACCGAGGTTAGAGTGGAAAATTTCCTTAGAGTATACTCCCCGCCGAGTCATTTCTTTTCTTAAGGCTCAGCGGATGGTTGAGAAGGGGTGTGATGCATATTTGGCTTATGTGAGAGATGTTAGTGCTGAGACCCCTACAGTTGAGTCAGTTCTAGTGGTCAGGGACTATCCTGATGTATTTTCGGTTGATCTTCCGGGTATGCCGCCCGATAGAGACATTGATTTCGGCATTGACTTGTTGCCGTGTACTCAGCCCATTTCCATTCCTCCTTATCACATGGCTCCTCCTGAGTTGAAGGAGCAGTTACAGGAATTTCTTGAAAAGGGATTCATCAGGCCCACTGTATCACCTTGGGGTGCTCCGGTGTTATTTGTGAAGAAAAAGGATGGCTCGATGCGTATGTGTATTGACTATTGGCAGCTGAATAAGGTGACAGTGAAGAATAGGTACCCATTCCCTCGCATTGATGATCTAGTTGACCAGTTACAGGGTGCTAGGGTGTTCTCCAAAATTGCTCTGCGTTCAGTTTATCATCAGTTGAAGATTCGGGAGCCGGATATCCCTAAGACTGCCTTCAGGACCAGATATGGCCACTATGAGTTCCTTGTTATGTCATTTGGGCTGACCAATGCCCCAGCAGCCTTCATGCACCTGATGCACAGCATATTTCGACCTTATCTTGATACTTTTGTCATTTTGTTCATTGATGACATTCTGGTATATTCTCGGTCCCAGGAGGACCATGAGCAGCACTTGAGGACCTTGCTTCAGACATTGAGGGAGAAGAAGTTGTATGCCAAGTTTTCTAAGTGTGAATTTTGGCTTGATTCTGTGGAATTCCTAGGCCATGTGGCGTCTTCGGATGGGATCAAGGTAGATCCAAAGAAGGTGGAGGCGGTACAGAGTTGGCCCAGACCGTCCTCAGCTACTGAGATCCGCATTTTCCTCGGTTTGGCTGGGTATTATCGCCGTTTGTGGAGGTATTTTCATCAATTTCAGCGCCTATGACCAGACTAACCCAGAAGGGTGCATCTTTTATATGGACTGAGGAGTGAGAGGAGAGCTTTCAAAAGCTCAAGACAACCCTGACTACAACTCCTGTATTGGTATTGCCTACCAATTTTGGGTCTTATACAGTCTATTGTGATGCTTCGAGGATTGGCCTGGGAGCGGTGTTGATGCAGGACGGTAGGGTGATTGCCTACGCGTCCAGGCAGTTGAAGGTGCATGAGAAAAACTACCATGTTCATGATCTCGAGTTGGCAGTGATTGTTCACGCCTTGAAGATATGGCGTCATTATTTATATGGTGTTCCCTGTGAGATATTCATGGATCATCGAAGTTTACAGCACATATTTAGGCAGAAGGATCTAAATTTGCGCCAGTGTAGGTGGTTGGAGTTGCTAAAGGACTATGACATCACTATATTATACCATCCGGGGAAGGCCAATATGGTAGCCGACGCCTTGAGTCGCTGGACGGAGAGTTTGGGTGTTTGACATACCTTCATGCAGCTGAGAGGCCTCTAGCCTTAGATGTTTAGTGCTTAGCCAGTCAATTCGTGAGATTGAATCTTTCTGAGCCTTGCTGGGTATTAGCTTGTGTGGTTGTTCGATCTTCCCTTTATGACCGTATCAGAGAGCGCCAATATGATAATCCCCACCTTTTGGTTCTTCAGGATAGAGTCCACCGGGGTGATGATAGTTATGTGACCATAGGTGATGACGGTGTGATGAGGATGCAGGGTCGTATTTGTGTGCCCAACGTGGATGGGCTTCGGGAGTCGATTCTTGAGGAGGCCCATAGTCTGCGGTATTCCATCTATCCGGGTACCGCGAAGATGTACCAGGATCAGAGAAAGCACTATTGGTGGCGAAGGATGAAGAAGGATATAGTGGAGTTTGTAGCTAGGCGTCTCAACTGTCAGCAAGTCAAATGTGAGCATCAGAGAACGGGAGGGTTACTTCAGCAAATTGAGCTTCCAGAGTGGAAGTGGGAGCGGATCACCATGAACTTTGTGGTCGGACTTTCTCGGACTTTGAGGAAGCATGATGTTATTTGGGTGATTGTGGATCGGCTGACCAAATCAGCCCATTTCATTCTAGTGCTGACTACATATTCATCTGAGGGGTTGGCTGTGATTTATATTAGAGAGATTGTTCGCCTCCACGGTATTCCAGTATCTATCATTTCAGACAGAGGTACACGGTTCACTTCACGGTTCTGGAGAGCCGTTCAGCAGGAGTTAGGCACCAGGGTAGAGTTGAGTACAACTTCTCACCCTCAGACAGACGGGCAGTCCGAGCGCACGATTCAGATTCTCGAGGATATGCTTCATGCCTGTGTGATCGATTTTGGAGGGTCATGGGATCAATACTTTCCCCTTTTAGAGTTCTCTTATAACAACAGCTACCAGTCCAGCATTCAGATGGCATCGTATGAGGCTTTGTATGGTAGGCAGTGCAGGTCTCCCGTGGGATGGTTTGAGTCGGGCGAGGCCCGATTGTTGGGTATAGACTTGGTTCAGGATGCCCTGGACAAGGTGAAGGTGATTCAGAAGAGACTTCATACAGCTCAGTCAAGACAGAAGAGCTATGCGGAACGGAAGGTTTGTGACTTGGCATTTATGGCTGATGATCGGGTTTTGCTTCAGGTATTGCCTATGAAGGGCGTCATGAGGTTTGGGAAGAAAGGCAAGATGAGTCCGAGATTTATTGGCCCTTTTGAGGTGTTGCGATATGTTGGGGAGGTTGCTTATGAGCTACCCTGCCTCCCAGCCTAGCAGGGGTTCATCTGGTGTTCCACGTCTCCATGCTCCGGAAGTATCACGATGACCCGAATCATGTTTTGGATTTCAGCTCAGTCCAGTTGGACAAGGATCTATCATATGTTGAGGAGCCTGTGGCTATATTGGACAGGCAGGTCAGAAAGCTCAGATCGAAGAATATTGCCTCAGTTAAGGTTCAGTGGAGGGGTCAGCCAGTCTAGGAGGCGACTTGGGAGACCGAGGAGGATATGTGGAGTCAGTACCCTCATCTTTTTACAGCTTCAGGTATGTTTCTGTACTTGTTCGAGGACGAATGATTTTCTTGAGATGGGGAGGATGTAACGATCCGGCCGGTCGTTTTGAAAATTAGTGCCCCGATCCCCTATTAACTGCTTCTCCCATGTCTATTTATGTTATTGGAACTTGTCAGAGCATTGAGTGATGAAATCTGGGGTGATTTTGGACACATAGTCCATAAATGTGGAATTTAGCTTTAGAAATATGGCCATAACTAGAGTTGTGTGAAGATTGATCCGGAATGGAATTTTGTTGAATCCGTTAGCTCCGTTGGGTGATTTCAGGGTTATGAACGTGTTCGGAATGTGTTTTTGAGGTCGGTTATAGATTTAGGCTTGAATTGGCGAAAGTTAGAAATTCGGCGATTTCGGCCGATAGGTGAAATTTTGATATCGGACTCAGAATGGAATTCCGAAAGTGAAAGTAGGTCCGTAATGCCAATTGTGACATGTGTGCAAAATTGAGGTCATTCGGATGAGTTTTGACGTGTTTCGGCATCGGATGTGAATTCTAGAAATTTCATAAGTTCTTAGTCTTGAATCTATGCATAATTGATGATTTTGATTTTATGAGATGTGTTTTTAAGGATCGACCAAGTTTGAACAAGGTATTAGGGTCAGTCGGTAGGTTTGGTTGAGGTCCCGAGGGCCTCGGGGTTGTTTCGGATGCCCAACGGGTGAATTTGGGACTTTAAGAGCAGGTGAACCATTCTGGTTCTGGTGTCTCGCACCTGCGATGGTATTTCTGCAGGTGCGGACACGCAGGTGCAAAAGGGGTGCACGCAGGTGCGGACGTAGATTAGGCTGGCCCGACTCTCAGGCGTGGAAGAGTATCCGCAGGTGCGGAGCAGCACCTGCGACCCAGCCACTGCAGGTGCGACCCCAGGTCTTTTAATGGGTTTCCGCACCTGCGATTGTGTTTCCGCAGGTGTGGCATCGCAGGTGCGATCCCAGTGTCGCAGGTGCGAAACATCTGGGCTGGTTATACCAAAATCCGAGGGTTTGAAATTCATAACGCCAAAATCGATTGTGAGCTCGGGACTTGGCGATTTTCAATAGAATTTGAAGAGGATAATCATAGGTAATGTTTTCTAACCTTAATCCATTTTTATATCAATAATCTCTATCAATTTCCTCAATCTAATCAATGAAATTGGATGAAAAACCATGAAATTGGGATGAAACTTCCCCAAGTAGAAATCTGAGGATTTAGGGTGATTTAGACGTCAGATTTTGTTGATTCTTGTTCGAGTGGGTTCATGAGCGAATGGGTGTTCGGGGAATATAAATTTTACCCTATTCCGAGACGTGGGCCCGGGGGACTATTCCGGTAAATTTCCTAATTTTGCGTATTAGCTTAGAAATAATTAGCTATTTTGTTCCCTTGAAGTGATATTTACATTATGCAATCGATTTGAATAGATTTGGGCCAGCCGGAGTCGGATACTCGTGGAAAGAGCGTGCTATTGAGTTGATTAGCGCAGTCAAGGTAAGTGGCTTTCCTAATTCTGTGTTGGGGACTTCCCCTTAGGCTTTTTTATACTGATTTTGTTACGTGGACGCCGTGTACGTGAGGTGACGAGTGCGTACACGGGTCATTGTTGCTAAAATTCCATTTTTACTTCCACGAAATCACTCATTTGCATTCATATAGTATTGTTTCCTGTCTTAACCGAATAGTTAGCTTAAGAGTAAGCATACCTACCTGCCCTTACTTGACTTCCTCTTATTTTCTACTAGTTGTGTCATGCTTAGGTAACTTTACTCTATTCTTGCCTGTTGTTTTTCCTGGATTGTTTAATTAAGTCATATCCGATATACTTCTGCTTTGCATATTTAAATTGGGACTACTGACCGAGATTCGAGAGCTTTCCCCATGTACTGCATTTCATATTTAAATTGGGACTATAGACAGAGATCCGAGAGCTTTCCCCCTGTACCGAAATACATATTTAAATTGGACTACGGACGGAGATCCAGGAGCTTTCCCCCTGTACTGCATAGCATATTTAAATTGGGACTATAGACAGAGATCCGAGAGCTTTCCCCCTGTACCGACATACATATTTAAATTGGACTACGGACGGAGATCCAGGAGCTTTCCCCCTGTACTGCATAGCATATTTAAATTGGGACTACGGACTGAGATCCGGGAGCTTTCTCTTTGTACTGCATTGCACATTTACTGTTGAGATATATGTTGTGCTGAGCCGAGGGCTCTCTATCTGTTATAAATTCTTTCAGTTTTCATTAATCTTGTTTATCATTGCTTATCTATATTTCACTGTTTTAAATTTATATTGACTTGTTTTAAAAACTCAGTAGAGCCTCAACATGACCTCGTCATTACTTGACTGGGGTTAGGTTTGGCACTTACGGAGTACCGAATGTGGAGTACTCACGCCCTTTCCTGCGCATGTTTTCCCCATGTGCAGATCCAAGTACCAGCACCCATTATCGTGGCTAGGAGTCGTTCTAGCAGTTGCCAGGAGACTGCGAGGTAATTCTGGCGCGTCCGCAGAATCACACGAGTCCCCGTCTACTCTAATATAGGCATAGAGGACTTATGTATTTTCTACTATTTCGTTGTATAGAGCTACATTTAGTACAGAGCTTGTGACTATCATGACATTCCGGGTTTTGGGAAGTGAAAGTGTACATGCTGAGCAACTATGTTATATCTACTTGAGTTCTTTTCTGTATTTATTTTATTGATTCTATTATTTTCCGCAAATTTTAGGCTTATCTAGTCGTAGAGACTAGGTGTCGTCACGATACCTTTTAGAGGGCAAAACAGGTCGTGACACCATGGCTTCAAAAAGGATCAGGCACGTACATCAATGTCTTGACGTGGTTCTAAAATGCATGTTCGGTGATACAAGATTGAAATTGCAGAGAAGAAAACTAAAGCTAAAGCTAAGAGAAGAAGGAAAACTAATGCAAATAAGATAAAGATTTTTCATTCATAACCTTCAAAAGCCATTACAGTGTTATATATAAATAAAATGGATGGAAGGACGAGTCTAACCAAAAGTATACTAAAGGGGACTAATGTGTAACATCTTAAATATTAACTCTAAAAGAATAGGGACCTAAGAGTTAGCACCACAACTCTTATATAACTTCCATTTTTTATTACTCCAATTGTGCAGATGCACCCTTTACAACTGAATATACAGCTCCCATAAGCACTATGATCAATTCGAGCCCTTCATTCATCACGTACGCGTCTACAAAGGAGATTTTGGCTCATTTTCTTGGAGGACAAGCAGAAGTTTAGAGATATAGGGTCTGGACACGATTTTTAGACAGAAAGATGGAGAGAAAAATTAGAGTGAAAAGCTAGATCTCAAAAGAAGTGTTTGTCTTTGGATTTCCATTTTTTATTAAAAAAACTAGTTCCAATTCCAGAAAACTGAAAATACAAAAAAAATATATATATACTTTAATGTCACGACCCAATTTCTCCTCCGTTGGGTATCGTGATGGCACCTAGTCTTAGGGACTAGGTAAATCTAACATTTGTTGAATAACAGTAAAAATAAAGAAAATTTAACAGTCTCGATATAGAAATCTTCACAGAATTTATAATTTCCCAAAATCGGTAGTACAAGTCATAAGCTCTACAGAGTTTACTACAACTTCTAATTACAATTGTTTGGAAGTAAGTAAAACAGTGTAAATACAAAATAGGAAGGTGACTCCGAAGCCTGCGAACGCGACGACAAGTTTACCTTGAGTCTCCTCAGCAAGAATCGGCACAACTTCCAACGATCAAAACCTGGGTCTGCACAAAAATGTGCAGAAGTGTAGTATGAGCACACCACAGCGATGCCCAGTAAGTATCAAGACTAACTTCGGTGAAGTAGTGACGAGGACTAGTCAAGACACCCATTGGTCTAATAAACTAAACAAGCATAAGTATAGGAATGACATCTATCTAATGACTACACGATATGGCTAACACATAGTAACTACAATAAGGAAGGGAAAAATAGCAAGTAATAACAGAACACCATAATAAGACACCGAAGGATGGACGGGAACACAATCCAAATCTGAATATCACAATACCGTAAGGGAAAATAGTAACTCAGCACTGCAATGTTTCCACATCAGGCCTTAGCCAACAACCACAATAAATCAGTCAAATCCTTCAAGTGTAAACTTTCACCCGTAAGTTTTTAAATTGAGGTCTTTTGAATAAAATCCTTTCCAATGAAAAATTCTTTTGAAATATACTTCCTTCAAAGATGAACTCTTCAAATAAATATCCTTCAAACATAGTTCGTTCAAGATAATTACTTTTCAAATATGAACTTTTCAAATAAATGTCCTTCGAACACAGTTCATTCAAGATAAATGCTTTTCAAATAAGTGTCTTTCAAACATAGTTTCTTTGAGATAAATGCCTTTCAAATATACTTTTCAAATAAATGTCCTTCAAACATAGTTTCTTCAAGATCAATGTTTTTCAAATATAACTTTCAAATAAATTTCCTTCAAATATAGTTTCTTTCAAAATAAATACTTTTTAAATACCACTCTTCAAGTAAATACCCTTGTAGTATAGGTCACTCTATGACACCTAAGCATAGAGGATTAGCAGGTCTGAACACAGATATATCAACAGGAGAATCTACCGGGATCCCGTCCCGTAGTCCCGAATATATTATGTAGTACGGGAGAGGGGGGGAGGGGGATCTCCCGAAATACTTCTGTAGTCCCAAAGTAAATATGCAGAGCAGGGGGATCTACCGGAATACGTTTGTAGTCTCAAAGTAAATTTGCAGAGTAGGGGGATCTATCAGAATACGTCTGTAGTCCCAATTTAAATATACAGGGCAGGGGGATCTATCGGAATATGTCTGTAGTCCCAATTTAAATATGCAGCGCAACCAACAGAGATAACAACTATAGCACGACAGAAACCTCATACATAACTACAACAAGCAAAAAAGCAACAATAGCAGTAGTGCAAAGTACGACGAGTAAATCAACTCGAGACCTTAAATCACAAAGAACAGTAGAACTCATTCATAAGGAATAACCACAGTAAAGAATACTAAGCGCAAGGAGAAAAACATAACAAGGGAAAACAAAAATGTAGCAACGATTCCCCAATATCAAGTCAACAATAATAAGCCAACACGGGTCAAATAGTTCCAAATAAAGGCAAGTCAACTAAGATATAGGTCATCTAAACTCCTTTTGTGGTTGAGAAATTACGAGGGATATTCAACAATTCGAATAAGGGTAAGCATCCAACGATAATTATAACTCCAATTAAGACTAAATAATTATAGGATGAAATAATAATAATGTTAATTAAAGATAAGAAATTATGAAAATATAGCATGACGATAGAAGAGGTAAAATCTTTAGTTAAGTCAAATCAGTGTCAAGTAGACAGTAAGGGTGAATCCTAATGCAATTATCTCTAATCAAAGCATGTAGAGGTAAAACTAGAAAATAGGAACTCAAACATATCATAAACAACTTCATACACAGTGAATATAAGGACCTAAGAACCCTAAAAGGATAACTTTCCACAAATAAGTCCGAGCACGCACTCGTCACCTCGCGTACACGGACTACAATCAACATAGAAGACTCCAATCCTAAGGGGTAATTCCCCCCACAAGGTTAGTGTTATGACCCAAATTCCCAACCCACGGGATCGTGATGGCGCCTAACACCACACTTGCTAGGCAAGCCAATGTTAGAACTTAACTAACCATTTTCTTTTAACAATTTTCTTAAACATGAATAAACAAATCAAAAATGAATACTGAATCTAATATTTCCCAATAAATAACTTCATGAATAATAACTGAATAAATAAACTGAACCACGAACTAAATATATACTATATAACTACCTAGAGTTTGGTGTCACAATTCACGAACTACTAAAGAGTACTACAAATAAATGGGCTGAAAGAAATATGTCTATATTTTGAATGAAATAAAATAGTATCTAAATAAATAAGGGAAGACTCCAGGAGTCTGCGGACACCAGCAGATCTACCTCGTGTCTATGTGTAAAAACTCAACTATGCTCAAAGAATCAGCTCTGACCGTGTGATGACCCAAAAGGTCATCCCGTATATTCCTAGCTATTTTTGTGTTTCGAGGTCGTGAAAAACTCCTTCTATCTCACCTCAATTTTGGTGCACATCCTGGACGTGTAGCCGGGAAGCCTTTATGTGAAAAACTGATAAAAATAATAATTTTGTATTAGAAATTTGAATAAAGCTGACTTCGGTCAACGTTTTTGGTAAACGGATCCGGACCCGTGATTTGACGGTCCCGGAGGGTCCGTAAGAAAATATGGGAATTGGGCGTATGCCCGGAATCAAATTCCGAGGTCCCAAGTCCGAGAAATGAATTTTTAGAGAAAATTATTTTCTGAAAAATATAAAGGTTTTTGAAAATGAAATGTTATGTGAAACCTGTGGTATCGGGCCTGTATCTTGGATCCGGAGGTCGGTACAGGTTTGATATGATTTATATGTGTTATATGTGAAGTTTGGTATGAAACGGACTTCGTTTGACGTGATTCGGACCTTAAATTCAAAAATTGATGCTTAAAGAAGTTTTGAAAAATTTCATTGATTTTGAGGTTTAATTCGATGTTTATGATGTTATTTTGGTGATTTAATTACACGAATAACTTTGTAGGATTTTGTAGAGGTTGTGTGCATATTTGGTTTTGATCCCTGAGGGCTCGGGTGAGTTTCGGGTAGGTTTCGGGGTGTAAAAACATAAAAAATCTGGTGTTTATTGCTTTCTTCTGGTGTCTGGTAATTTGTGCTATGCAAACGCATAGGTTCGATTGAGAACGCATAGCACTGTCCTGGAAGGGGGTGGGATTGTTCTATGCGAACGCACCACATCAAGTGCGAACGAGGAGCACAAGACTGTTACTCTACGCGAACGCACTCAAGGGGGGTGCGAACACACAAGAGTAGGGAGGGGACCTGGGGGCTGTGTATATTTTACCCTGTGCGAACGCGGCTCTTAGCATACGAACGCATAGGCCAAATCAGTTAAGCCTTCGCGAACGCGGCCAAGGGGTCGCGAACAGATAGAGGAATATTGTCCAGTGATTTTTTTAAAGCCAAAAACAGAATGCATGCGGGATTTTCCACCATTTTCATAAAACCCTTCTCCTCCAAAGCTCTTAGGCGATTTTTGAGGCACTTCTTCACCATAACCTCTTAGGTAAGTAATCCTTGACTTGTTTTCTTCCATTTTTATCAACACACCATTAGATTCTAGGCCTAAAAACATAAAATCAAAGGTAGAAATTGGGATTGTGGGTAGAGTTAGGGCTTTTTGATTATTTGGGAATTTGACCTCATTTTGAGGTTGAATTTCAAAACAAATGGTATATTCGGTCTCGTGGGTGAATGGGTAATCGGAATTTGTAAAATTTGTCGGGTTCCGAGGTAAGGGCCCGAGGGTCGACTTTTGGGTCGATTTTATAATGTTGTAAAGATTGAGACTTTATCGGAATAGTTCCTTATACGTTTTATGTGTATTTTGAAGTTGTTTTAGTTGATTGTGATCCGTCTGTAGGTCTTTCCGCCAGAGAAGTTTAATCTTGAGTATCGGGTTGTCATCTTTGAGGTAACTATCTTACCTAACCTTGTGTGGGGAAAACTACCCCTTAGCTTAAATCTTCTTTGTTGATTGTAGTCCGTGTATACGAGGTGACGAGTGCGTACTCGGACTTATTTGCTAATAAATTGGCCTTTTAGGATTCGTAGGTTCTTATGTTACCTGTGTATGAGTTGTAATTGTTACCTTCTAATCCTTGGTTGTTAATTTCATCATTTCCTCTTTAAATTAGAATTACTTTTTTTTTTTTTGGATTCCTTCGTTGGCTATTTGACTTTACTTGACTTAACAGAATATTCTACTTCTCTTATCATCATGATATATTATCTTCCTAGCTCGCCTAATTGACTCTAATTAGTGTCATCTAGTCTTATAGTTGACTAGCCGTAGTCGGAACATCTATTAATTGGAGTTAAGCATGCCCGTGAGTCTTACATTGTGATTTATATGAATATTTCCTTAAGTTCTACTTAGGCCTTATTGTTAGACATTTATGTTATTGGTATTTCCTTGATGCTGCCTATTAGTGGACCTTGTTGAAGTTGAGTTTATTCTGTGAAGATAACTGTTTAGGTAAGATTGGTTATAGCTGCTTCCCTTGCCGGGATTGTGTGGTTTCTCTTATTATTCCATTCTTGATGATGTTGTTTGCCTTGTTGACTCCCTTGCCCGGATGTTTTCGTTTCTATTACCGTTTATGTTGTTAATGATATTGTTTTCATTGTTAACTCCCTTGCCGGGATGGTATGATTTCTATTGTTGTTTATACTGTTGATGATACTGTTTGCGTCGTTGACTCCCTAGCTGGGATGTTGTGATTTATGGTACTTATAGTTGATTTATCTTGTTAAATTGTTGTTATGTTATTTAGCACGAGGTGACATTCCGTGCCATGTTATGTTATGTTAGCACGATGGGTCATTCCGTGCCATGTTTATGTTATTTAGCACGAGGGAACATTCCGTGCCATATTTATGTTATTTAGCACAAGGGGACATTCCGTGCCATGTTTATGTTATTTAGCACGATGGGACATTTCGTGCCATGTTATGTTATGTTAGCACGAGGGGACATTTCGTGCTATGTTATATTATGTTAGCACGAGGGGACATTCCGTGCCATGTTTATGTTATTTAGCACGAGGGGACATTCTGTGCCATGTTTATGTTATTTAGCACGAGGGGGCATTTCGTGCGATGTTTATGTTATGTTAGCACGAGGGGACATTTCGTGCCATGTTATGTTATGTTAGCACGAGGGAACATTCCGTGCCATGTTATGTTATGTTAGCACGAGGGGACATTCTGTGCCATGTTATGTTATGTTAGCACGAAGGGACATTCCGTTCCGTGTTATGTTATGTTACCACGAGAGGACATTCCGTGCCATGTTTATGTTATTTAGCATGAGGGGACATTCCGTGCCGTATTTATGCATTTTGATTTTCGTTGTTCCTATTTGTTATTTACA
>ML364401.1:0-47778 GCA_005239505.1 Nicotiana paniculata
TTTTCATCGTAGGATAGTCCAAATAACGAACCGTTTGATTTCTCGAAAATTAGACTTCATTATCTAAAACATATCCAAAAATTAGAATAAAAAACCTTCAGAATCTACCCAGATAATATTTTGAAACCAAATTTAGATTTCACCACGTTGAAAATTTCAGATTTGCGCAGTCTTGTTAAAAAAAATCATATCTTGGTGTAGAAAAGTCAAAATCATGAACCGTTGGATTTTTTTAAAATCTTAACTTGCACATATTTGACATATCCAAAATTAAAGATCTAATTCCTTAAGGATAGAATCAGATAATGGTTCGAAATCCATATTAAATTCTGATGAGGCGACGATTTCAGATTTGCACAACTTCACCAAAACTTTTGTATCTTGCCGTAGGAACGTCGAAATCACGAACAGTTTTATTTATTGAAAACTTAACTTCCAAATATATAACATATCCAAAATGAAAAACTTAATGACTTAAGGATAATTTCAGATAATATTTTGAAGTTAATACTAAATCCTGCCACAGTGACGGTTTCAGATTTGCACGACTTCACCAAAACTTTTGTATCGTGTCGTAGGAACGTCGAAATCACTAACCGTTTGATCTATTGAAAACTTAACTTTCAAATACATAAAATATCCAACATGAAAAATTTAATGCCTTAAATATAGTTTCAGATAATATTTTGAAGTCAAAAATAGATCCTGCCACGGTGACGGTTTCAGATTTGCACGACTTCACCAAAACTTTTTGTATCTTGGTGTGGGAGCCTTGAGATTGTAATACATTTCTAATTGTCAAAAATTGAGATTCAAGAGATTAGTTCTCACCAAATATCTTGGGTCCAGGTCTCTCTGAATTTTAAATGTCATGAAGGTAGACTATAATAACTTGAAGGTATGGCAAACGTGAAGGCATAACGGATTCCCAAACTTCAATGCAAATGCTTGGCATCCCCTTTAAAAGATATTAATCATTTCATTTCATACATCAATTTGGCATAGCTGCTTTCCCCCTTTAAATCAAATGGGATCCAAAGTTTAACAGAAGCATGGCGTCCCAGCTTGATTTTCAAATACTGATTGAATGAATTACATTCCATCGTACTTCATTCGGACAAAGATTGGGGGATTGTGTATCTTTTGAATTTATGCGATGAACTCAGAATGAAACTCCAAGCTGCCTACGCACCTCGGTGAAGAGGATCAAGTCATACCGTAGTTCAGAATGAGTAAATTTTTTATTTATTTATTATTATTATTATTATTATTATTTTTATTTTTATTTTTATTTTTATATGTCCTAAATTTTTCCTAGGCCGCCTCTTTCGAGGTTTTCAATCTAGCGGACTTTTTTTTTTATGTCCTAACTTTTGCCTAGGCCGCCTCTTTCGAGGTTTTCAATCTAGCGGACTTTTTTTTTTATGTCCTAACTTTTGCCTAGGCCGCCTCTTTCGAGGTTTTCAACCTAGCGGACCTTTTTTTTTCTTGGTCGTACACAATTTAGACTCATGCGGGCCAGGAGTAACATGCAGTTTATGCTCATGCGTTAAGGAGCGTTGCAACTTCAAGGATAATACTTCTTCAAAAACTTTCCATAGATAGGGCCGATTCTCATACCATATGCATCAACCAGCTTGTAAGCCCCACTTGAATAAGCTTTTTGCACGACATATGGCCCATCCCATTTTGAAGTGAACTTCCTTACAGGTTTATGAGAAGTGATAATGGGTCTTCTTATGGCAAGGACTTGATCTCCTACTTGAAATAATCTCGAGTGAACTCTTTTATTGAAGGCACGAGCGATTGAGCTTGATAGAATTCAAGACTCTGTTGGGCCTCCAACCTCTTCTCATCAAGAGCCTCTAACTCTGCTAATCGAAGTTGAGCATTTTCTTCATCAATGATCCTTTCTTGAATATCCAGTCGTAATGAAGGTATTTGACGCTCAAGTGACAAGATGGCTTCGACTCCATAAACGAGTGAATACGGAGTTGCTTGTGTTTGCATGAAGTGAGTCGCCCTATATGCCCATAGATCTTCTTCCATACGGTCATTCCAATCTCGTTTGGATTTGAGACGACTTTCTTCAGCAGGTTGCATAAAGTTTTGTTGAATGCCTCAGCTAGGCCATTGGCGGCAGCATTGTACATCGAAGAGTTACGTTTCTTGAAGCCAAAGAGATCACAAATCTTGTTCATCAACCTATTGTTAAATGGCTTTCCATTATCCGTTATTATGTAACGAGGAATGCCAAATCGATAGATTATATTTACTCGGATGAAACTTGCAACATTTTCCTTCTTTACCTCCTTAAGAGCAACAACTTCAGCCCATTTTGAGAAGTAGTCAGTTGCAGCCAAGATGTATAAGTGCCCACCAGAAGACTTCGACAGTGGTCCCACAACATCCAATCCCCAAGCATCAAACAGCCAGGATGCAACAGTCGGGTGCAACACTTCAGGAGGTTGATGAATAAAATTCGCATGGAATTGACAAGCCTTGCATCTTCGAGCGTAGGCCAAGAAGTCTTTTACCATCGTTGGCCAGTAATATCCCATCCTTTTTATATGGAAGTGGATCTTTGGTCCCGACTGGTGCGACCCACATCCCCCAGAATGTGCCTCTTGCGAAGCTTGGAGTGCTTCTTCTTCCCCTAAGCATCACAAAAGTATTCCCTTGAATGACCTTCTGTATAGAGTGTCTTTGTAGTAAAGGAAGCGAGGTGCACGACGATGGTTTTCAGTCCTTCTCCTCGGATTTTCTGGAAGTATCCCATAGCACAAGTAGTCGATAATGGGTTGTCGCCATTCTTCTTTCTCAACTTCAGAAACAGCGACAAGATGCTCGAGTTTATTTTCTTCACCTTCAACCTCATTTAGTGGCGGTACTACCCATTTTTGGCAGACAGTAACTTGCGTTTGATCAGGCAGGGTTAACGATGAAGCTAAGGCAGCTAAAGCATCAGCCTTCTTATTTTCTTTCCTTGGCACATGTTGAATAGTCACATCATCGAGCCACCCCATTAAATTTTTTGCGTAATCATGATATGGGCGTAGTTCAGGCTTCTTAACCTCGTAACTACCCAAAAGTTGATTGACCACTAACTGGGAGTCACCAAAGACCTGCAACTGCAATTGCTTCATATCAACGGCCATTTCAAGCCCAAGTATTAAATCTTGATACTCAGTAACATTGTTGGAACAAAGTTGTGTCAAGGTGAAGGAGTAAGGTAAGACTTCACCTTGGGAAGTGACAAATACTACGCCAGCACCAGCTCCCCCATGATGCGCATCACCATCAAAGTACATCTTCCATGGAGGTTGAACTTCAACGACCATTGCGTCCTCATCAGGTAGTTCGTCAGTTAGCTCCCAGTCATCAGGTATTGGATGATCTACCAAGAAGTTTGCCAATGCTTGTCCTTTTACAACCTTTTGAAGGATGTACAAGATCTCGAATTATTGAAATTGAAGATACCATCTCGCTAGTCTATCACTAAGAATAGGTTTTGACATCACGAACTTGATAGGATTTGCTTTGGAAACAAGACGGACAACATGAGCTTGAAAGTAGTGCTTCAATTTTTGAATTGAGAAGACTAGCGCCAAACACAACTTTTCAATTGGTGAATAATTTAGCTCATTTGGTGTCATCATCCTGCTCAATTAGTAAAGAAAGTTTTCTTTCCCCTCGCTATTTTCTTGGGCCAACAATGCTCCAACAGACCTTTCTTGTGCCGCAATGTATAGTATCAATGGCTTTCCAGGTGTAGGAGCTGCTAAAACTGGAGGCTTCATCAAGTAGGCTTTGATACTTTTGAAAGCGTTACTAGAAGCTTGGTCCCACTTGAAAGGAACGCCTTTCTTCATGAGGCGACTAAATGGTTGGCACCTTCCAGCTAGGTTCGAGATGAATCTCCTAAGGTATGCTAACTTTCCTTGCAGACTTTTCAATTCATGAATATCCCGAGGCTCGGGCATTTTTAAAATAGCATCCACTTTGGCTTGATCAATTTTGATCCCTCGATGTCGGACAATGAAACGAAGGAACTTTCCAGAAGTAACTCCAAATGCATATTTCAATGGATTCATCCTAATTTGGTACCTCCAGAGCAACTCAAATACCATTCTCAAGTCTTTCAAGTGGTCGCCCTTCTTTCTTGATTTTACCACCAAGTCGTCAACATAGCATTTGACATTCTTGTGGAGAAGATGGTCAAAAATATTCTGCATAGCCCTTTGGTACGTAGCACCAACGTTCTTCAAGCCAAAAGGTATCACCTTGTAGCAATAAATACCCTTGGGGGTGCGGAATGCAGTAAGCTCTTCATCTTTTGGTGCCATGCGGATCTGATTATAGCCCGACGAACCGTCTATGAAAGACATTGCTTCGTAACCAGTAGTAGCATCGATCATCAGCTCTGGAATAGGAAGCGGGAATTTGTCTTTGGGACACGCATTGTTGAGATACCCGAAGTCAACACATACTCGAATCTGGCCATTCTTCTTTCTTACAGGAATAATACTTGAAACCCATGTTGGGTATTTAACCTCCCGAATAAATCCCGCTTCAATGAGTTTGTTAACTTCGGTTTCAATCAGGGGAACCAAGTCCGCCTAAAGCGCCTTTGAGCTTGCTTAACAGGACGAGCGCCATTCTTGACTGCAAGGTGATGGACTGCCACTTTAGGGTCCAAGCCAGGCATTTCTTTGTAACTCCAAGCAAATACATCCCTAAACTCCTTGAGTAACTCAATATAAGTGCTTTATTCATCAACTTCTAGTAAAGCATTTAGGTAGGTGGGCCTTGGTTCTTCATCGGTGCCAAGGTTAACTTCTTTTAAAGCATCAACAGTTGCTTTCACCCCTTCTTCAAGTTCCGGGGGAGCATCTTTCGCATCTTCATTTTCTTGAGGGTCCCCATCATTGAAGGATATGTGATAACACGATGAAACATCGTCCAATTTCTCATCATCCTCCATTAGAAATAAAATACCATGCTCGCTTTGCGCAGTAACATGATACGAAGAACCCACATTTTCTTCGTCTTCATCACGTTCTTTAGTGTATACCACAGTGTATGGCTTCACCTTCAGTACTTCATCACACGTAACCATGACTTCTATTTGCCACCTCATTCTAGAAGGAACCAAACTTTGGAAATCTTTAGAGACCCTCTGAATTTTGGGCAAAGCGAGTGTTCTTGTATTTTGATAATTTTTCTGGAACTTATTCACCTTCTTTAATGGACCCAATCTCCAAAATACAGAAGTCCTCAAAGTTGATTTTCATAGTCTTTTGAAAACAGAAGGCCTGTTAGAAGCGGCATATTCATTTTCTACAGTGATGTGATTGCTACTCGCCCTTCTGATGGAGATGAGCACTGGTGACGGTTGCTTGTATCCCAAACCTTCGCGTGATTGCCTCGTTGCAGCTTCTGATGGGAGTTTCCCTAACTTTGGCGGATCATTGGGATTGTAGCTTTCGCAAATAGCTTGTAAGAGTTAGGATCAAAGCCTTCATCTGTTCGCTTTGCAGGGAGTGTCACATTCTGCAAACGATTTTGAGATACAAACCCTGCAAGCGGCTTCGAGGACAACTTTACTGCCTCAATTCGTTTCACCGGAAGAGTTAACTTCTTTAGTATGTTGGTTTGGAGATTAGGTGATTCGCCCTCTTCTTTCTTCCTTTTAGGAACATATTGGATCTTAGGACTTACTTTCTTTCCATAAGATGCAATATCCCCTCTATGAGATTTATTCACATTGTACCTCCTCAATAACGGCTTTGGCTTTACCAATAGTCACCTCAGTTCTTTTGGTTATGGGCTCGTCATTCTTGCTTTTCATGCCATCATCAACCTTTAGCTCCTTCACAATGCAGTTCTTCAAGTAAAACTTTGCATCGGCGAAGTGTGACTCTGCCTCGGTGAATGGCTCATCATCAGCAACTATCTTCTTCTCGACTTCACCCTCGTAGTATTTTAACATTGATGGTAGGTAGATGGAACTACTTTATTATCATGTATCCAAGGCCTTCCAAGAAAAACATTGTATGAGGTCTTTGCGTCAATCACATGCAGCCATGCACTTGATTGCATATCTTCAATAGTGATTCCGAGCCTGATTACGCCTATGGCTCTTTGCCCCCCTTGGTTAAATCCTTGGATCATCACACGACTTTCTGAGTGGAATACCAAGTTGTTTCACAGTGTGAATTGGCAAAATGTTCACTGAGGATCCTCCATCAACGAAAATTTGGTTTACCCTTTCATCACGCATATAGCCAACCAGGTACAATGGGCGGTTATGAGGAGTGTCACCTAGCAGAAGATCGTCACTTATGAATGTGACTTTTTCCTCACAAGCATCAACTTCTTGAGTAGTGGAGTCGATGAGATTTTCCGAAGATGGTGCCGACGGTAGGTCATCACTCCTTTCTTTCCCTTTGTCAGTATGGCAACATGAGGCATCAACACCCACATGGGAAATCTTCGTGCAGAACCAACTTGGTAAAAACTCCTCCAAGGTCACTGGATGTCGTGGCTTTTGAGGGTGGTGCACCTCCACTTTCTCTTTATTTACGTACTTAACTGGGTTCCATATCCTAGGTCTTTTCACCATTATCTTCCTCGTTAGTTGTTGCATTGATCCTTTTCGTGGGCCCCTTTTGTGGCGCCTACGACGAGTCACCAGCGTCCAACCTTCATCATCCTCAGGTTGACCGTCTTCAACCTTGTAGTTCTCCAGTAATTCTTCATTTTTACTTTCTTTGGAACTACATAATTCGTCTGGATTGAATGAGACAAATATGATAGAGACTTGGTTTGCGCTTTCTTTCTCATCTTCAAGCACGATCTTCTTTTCACGAGCCAAGTCCATAACTTTTTTCTTGAAGACAAAGCACTTCTCCAGAGGGTGGTTCACGAGTCGATGATATTTGCGGTAATTTGGGTCATCGATTTTCTCAACTTCATTTGGTCGCTTCATCCCTGGAAGCTCAATGAGATTTAACTCGAGGAGTTCTTCAAAAATAGCAGGCACATCAGAATCTAGAAATGGGTATTCTTTCTCTTGCATTTTTTTTAGAGTCAACTTTCCACGTGGCTTATCTTGAAACGAAGTGGATCTCATACTCTGCTTCTTGCTCACCTTCGTCGTGAACTTCACAGGTGATGTGTTGACATTCATAACTTCTTTATTTTCAGATCTCGGTACAAATTTGCTCTATTTTATGGCTTCTTGCTTGTCGTTCCCTTTGCGAGGTTCATAGATGGGCGGACTTTCATTCCCAGCAGAGGCCATGCTCAATTCCATGTCATGGGCACGAGTTGCAAGTTCTTCAAATATGCCAGGCTTGATACCTTGCAAGATGTCGCGCAACACCCAATACATACCTTGGATGCACATCTCTATGCCAGAAGCTTCACTAAGCCTATCTTTACAATTGAGGCTTGCATTCCTCCAACGATTGATAAAGTCGATAACTGGTTCACTCTTCCGTTGACGAGTACTTGTGAGTTCTATCATACTCACAGTGCGTCTTGTGCTACAAAAGTGATTGAGGAATTCTTGCTCTAGTTGATCCCAACTATCAACAAATCCAGCCTCGAGGTCCGTGTACCAATCAAAAGCATTTCCTTTTAATGAGTGGACAAACTTCTTGACAAGGTAATCTCCATAAGTTCCAGCATTGTTGCATGTCTCAACTAAGTGCGCCACGTGTTGCTTTGGATTGCCTTTGCCATCAAATTTTTGAAATTTTGGAGGTTGATAGCCAGCAGGAATCTTCAACATATCGATCCTTGAAGTGTACGGCTTTGCATAGGTAAAGGAGGACTTGGAAGCAACTTTATATTTTTTTTTATAGTTCCTTCAATAAACTCCTTTAGTTGATTGATTGGAATCATCCCTTCCAAAGAGACTGGAATTTCCTTAGTGGATGCAACTTGTCGTGGGGTAGTATCAATCTCTTGGACTTCTGGGAGTTTTTCAGGTGCATGGGTGGATTCTTCTTCCATCAAGATTCTCACCTTATCTGTTAGCTTGTCAATTCTAGCATCTTGATTTTGCATGCACTTGGTCAAGCCAGCGATTGCTTCCGTCAAGTTTGCCAACTGCTTCTCCACAGATGAAGTGTTTGTTACCATGGCTTGTATGATTGTCATGGACGATGGAGAGTAGCATGGATTTTCACCAAGATTGATCCTTGATTGGCTCACGCTATGTGGTGTAAGTGGGGAGGATCCATCACTTGAAGCGTCATCATCTTCCTTCACAGTAGAGTGCTTGGATCCGGAGAGGTCAAGCAGAGCAAGAGTTTTCTTGATCTTTTCAGCAACATCGCTTCCTCCTTCGGGTGCATTTGTGGAAGATCTTGGTCCTTTTGAGGATGAAGATCCGAAAATAGGGATAGATACGGACGACACTTGGGGTGCTTGTTCCTAAGGAGCTTGCTTTGCTCCTCGTAACTGGTCCAAAGCTTCCAAATGTAACTTCAAGTATGTTTTCCACATCAGCATAAAACCTGGAATTAGCAGCCTTGGCGGAAGTTGAACTGGAGTTGATTTTCTTGGAAGCCATTTCGTTGTTCTTGAACTTTGGTTTTTGAAAAGCTGAGATGAGAGGTAGAGATTGTCCCACTAGGCGTGCCAGAATTTGTAGATAATAAATTGTGTCGAGAAAATAAAATCAAGACCGAAAATATCGCAACAATCGTAGTATTTGATTTCAAGTAATTTGAGTGGACAATCTCTATGAATCCTCTGATNCTGGAGGAATTTGCAATGTTTGATCCACGAGCTCTTTCTTGCTTCTTGTTATAACTTCTGGTCCCGGAGTTATGAAGACCTCTATTTATAGTTGTGGAAGGGAAGAGTTATGATAAGAACAAACTGTTTCCGACCAATCAAATTGAAGTGTGACATGGTCGCATTTTGATTGGCCAGAACATGTCACTTGCACGCGTGGCGTGATTTCATTGGCCTTTTGGTGTGACTTGGCATGCTTTGTCATTTTGACATGTGACACGATCATATTGACCATTCCGCTTGACTTGGCGTGCCACGTCATTTGACACGTGGGCATCAATTTGGGCCTCTAGGAAGATAGAATTTGGGCTTAATGAAGTGGGCTCATCATTTGTAGCCCAATAGATTATGACTTATTTATTAACACATATGTGTTGGACTTATATAATTAATTCAGTTATATTAGCCCATAATATTTATTTGGACCAATATATCTTGAATTATAAAATATAATCTAAATTCTTGTATGGATTTAAAATTTATATGCCTACATACACCACTACTTATTATTGTATAATTTCAAGAATACCTCGAAGGTTAAAAAATTTACCTTGAACCACAAGCAAGTTTCCTGCCTCATAAGTGTCACTTTTTAGTAACATTGTCAAAAAGTTTATGATGACAAAGTTTTTATATATAACGTTCAAGGCCACCGTATTTTTACATGATTTTAGTTTTAAAGTTCAAGATTAAAGAAGAAGTTGTCAATCTAGGACAATTTAGCTAGATAAAAGAATCCTATACATAACATTACATTAACTGATGTGATACTATTTGTGTGAACCAACTTTTTTAATGAAAACATGCTAAATTTTTGTATTTCGACAATTATGATTTTTCACAAACAAATAATGTATTCTACCACAAACAAATACATGTGGCAAGTCTAATTTGAAATTAGATTAGGCGCGTAGGACATTACACATTAAAACAAAAAAATGTAAGGAATTATAGTTTTGTTACATAATTTAATTAAGAAATTTTTTATATAAGGTAAATTTTAATGAATTTGAAAGTCCTAAATATTAGAAATTTCTACATAGTTCAAAAAAGGAAAGATTTAATAACCAAAATTTTAGTTGATTTTAATGTCCTATGTATTAGGAAGATAACTTAAATTATAATTATATCCAATATATAATCTATTTTTAAAGGGTAAAAAAGGCGAACGATATTTCGCTAAGGGACTTCGTACTTTTAATATAGTATATATATATAGATAGATAGATAATAACTAGTATTTTGGTATGCGCATTACGTCTGTGTCCCATCTCAATGAGTATAAATTTTAATAACATTATATAAATATTATATTTAAAGGTGTGATTATGTTATAAAATAAAAGAAAGGAAAAAGCGTAAGTTGATGATTGTTGATTCTATTTAGCTAATTCTATAAAGATATAAATTCCTCAATCATCTCAATTAATATATTAAACTCAAGATATCTTTAATTTCAGCAGGAACATATAATTCGGGAAGATTAAAGTTTCCTACAAATTCTTTTGCAAATCTATTGATCTCGCTCAACTCTAGTCTTAAAAAGGATAAGCAGTCACTGCAAATATAATCCGATCTAAAAATACGAATTCGACTCCTACAGAGAACTAAGGTTTAGCTACAACTATTCACTATCACTAAGAAAACAAGTTCGAACAATTTCTAAGTTATAAATATGAAAATTCTTATGTCTAACTAATTAACTAACAAATTGAAATAGAAAATTAACAACTAAAGATACTAAGAGTTGGAGACAAGATTAAGGAGGTCTAGAGTAATGATTTTTCCAATTGTCGGAATTCTTCCTGCTACTTCTATAATTTCGCCTAATTATTCTCTACTGATCGTGAGCACTTCAGGTATCGTAATTCTTTCCCGAGCAACTACCATAATTTACCAGATATATTCTCCCGAACTACGCTAGCTGACACAATCTTACCGCTCACTATGATCACGTCAAGACTTTGTTATTCATATACCCGCATTTAAACATGCCGTATTGATTCCTCATATACGTTAGGAATGACCTTGTTCAACACCTACCTAGATATGTACCATTCCTTTCCCAAGCAGTACATAATAAATAGGCACATTCAATTGATGGTCATTCAATTAACAAAGATAGCCGCGCAGTTGAACAAGTAAGGAAATTGAAAGCAATGCCAAAGCAACAGTTGGCAGCAAACTAGAACCGCGTTTGATGAGCGAACCTCAATGGCGACCTCGACTGATCTCTGATTTCGAATTTCAACTGGGTTTGAAAGAGACAGAAGCGGGATGTTTTGGAGCGATTTGTGGAACCTCAAGCAGCGTCCATGGTGGTGGACGAAGCTACTTTTATGTTGGCTTTCATGGTTGTGTTTTAGGTAGAAAATGAAGCTGTTTTTGGACTGGTTTTTCCTATATTTTTTGGGTTATTTTGGAGTGAATTTACAGCTGGGTTTGGTGTTGATTTTGGGACTGTTTTTAGGTGGAAATATGACTGGTTATTGCTGATTTTGCAGTTGATTTTTGCTGGGAAACAGAGCTCTTTTTGCTGGGGTTTAGAGCTAATTCTTGGCTGGTTCCAATGGAATTTTAGGGGGGTGATTTTGGTTGACATTTTGGGGCTGTTTTGAGATGGCTTTTGGCTGCATTTTGGTCTGGTTTTGAGACGGTTTTTCAGCTGGTTTCACAGCTGATTTGAGCTGGTTTTCGATGGTGTTTGAGGCTATTTTTTGGACTAAATTTTGCAACAGACTTGGGGATGTTTTGAGGGTAGATTTTGGATGGAGAAAAGGAGTTATTTCTGGAGCTATTTTTAGGCGTGTTTTAGTGGAGGATTTGGCTGATTTTGTAGCTGCATTTTTGCTTGTTTCAGCTGGATTTCAGTATTGTTGTGGTGATGTTTAGGTGGTGTTTTGGTGGTGAAAACGGTATCTTCTTATGGAGGAGAACGGGCAGGGAGCTATGGCTTCTTTCAGTTGAATTTTCACCAAGAGAAAGGGGCTCTTTTCATTTTTTGTCCAGATCTATTTTTCGGTCCTCTCCCCTTTTTTAGCCTTGGATAATTAGGTCTTAGGTCTTTTTTTTGTGTGTGTCTGTATACGAGTAGGTATATGAATTAATTGGTGGATAAAAAAAAAGAGTGTGTATGACATTCGAGTTTTTAGAGAGAGCATGTGAGTTTGTTATGAGAAGATAATGAGGAATCTTGTCACATGGAAATGACTCATTAGCAAAAATAAAAAATACTAGCTAAATATTTAAAATCAAGAACATATAATTTTTGTGATTTTTAATTTTCTTAAATAAAATATACTAAAAATGAAATAAAGGTAAAAATATGTAGATTAAACACAAATAATATTAACATACTTAAAAGTGGTGAAAATTTTGATTTTGGTCAAAAATTAGGTGATCACGGCGTGCCCCTCTTAGCTTGGAAACATGAAGAGTTTTCAGCCAAAGACAAAGTGAGCCATGTAACTAATTTTGATTAAACCTTTATTCAAAAGGGAAAATAAACAAAGGAAAGGGTGCAACCGAGTCATGGTTTTGGACAGGCTACATATCCCGGGTTATAAGGGAAACAGGTTGCGTGTAGTTCAAGGAAAATGATGGAATAATGAGTTGCAGAGTCGAGCCAGATTCGGTCAAGGCTCCGGTACGCGGTCCCGTTATTACATCAAAATCAAAAATATAAAAGAACGAAACAAGCCTATCAATTATGAGTTACAAGATTCCTATCTATGAGTCTTCTGAAGCTTGTTCTTGAGTCTTGAAAGATTCTTCATTCAGACTTTTGATTTGAATCTTGATGCTTGTTAGCTGCAGGTGCTAGCTCATTCTTCTCTAGTTTTTCGGATCAAGGCGGGACATGTAGATCTTGTGGCTTCAGTCATGTATTGAACAGTCCAAATTTTTTCTCTGCTTCTGCACTTGGATTCAACTTCTTGCTTTTTTTTTCTTTTCTTTGGATCGAGACATCTTCTTTTGGTCATTTTGAAACCTGTGCCTCGAGGTATAACCTGCTCAGGCACCAAAACAAGAGAACGAAATTTTTCTGCCCCAGTTTTCAGTAGGAAAATTTTGTGAGTTATTTGCAACAAAACTCTATACTACTTCATTATTGAAAGAAATAAAAGAGCGGGAGTGGCGTTCCCGGAATAAATATAGACTAGGGACAAGAAACCCTATGTCTAAAAGGTGAAATCAGGTAGGGATTGGAGACCCTGGGTTGGAAAAGTCACCAGGTTATGCTGGCATCAACTAGGGAGTGGGACCCTACGTTAGAAAGGTCATCAGGTTATGCTGGCATCAACTAGGGAATGTGACCCTATGTTGGAAAGGTCATCAGGTTATGCTGGCATCAACTAGGGAGAGACACCCTATGTTGGAAAGATCATCAGGTTATGCTGGCAACAACTAGGGAATGGGACCCTATGTTGAAAAAGTCATCAGGTTATGCTGGCATCAACTAGGGAGTGGGACCCTATGATGTAAAAGTCATTTGGTTATGGTGGCATCAACTAGGGAGTGGGACCCTATGTTCGAAAAGTCATCAGTTTATGCTGGCATCAACTAGGAGTGGGTCCCTATATTGGAAAAGTCATCAGCTTATGCTGGCATCAACTAGGGAGTGAGAACCTATGTTGGAAAATTATCAGGTTATGCTGGCATCAACTAGGGAGTGGGACCCTATGTTGGAAAGTCATCAGGTTATGTTGGCATCAACTAGGAAGTGGGACCCTATGTTAGAAAAGTCATCAGGTTATGCTGGCATCAACTAGGGAGTGGGACCCTATGTTGAAAATGTCATCAACTAAGGAATGGAATATCCTATGTTCCATCGAGTTATATCGGCATCAACTAGGGAATGGGGACCCTATGTTGGAAAAGTCATCAACTAAGGAACGGAATATCCTATGTTGGCATCGAGTTATATCGGCATCAACTAGGGAGTGGATACCCTATGTTGGCATCAGTTTATGCTAGCATTAGGTTATGTTGCCATCAATTGGGAGTGGAGACCCTATGTTGGCATCAACTAAGGAGTGGAGACCCTATGTTGGCATCAACTAGGGGGTGGAGACCCTATGTTGGCATCAGGTTATGCTGGCATCAACTAGAGAGTGGTGACCTTATGTTGGCATAAACTAGGGAGTGGAGACCCTATGTTGGCTTCATGTTATGCTGGCATCAACTAGGGAGTGGTGACCCTATGTTGGCATCAAGTTATGTCGGCATCAACTAGGGAGTGGAGACCCTATGTTGGCAAAGCGACTAGGGAGTGGAGACCCTATGTCTAAAATAAAATCAACTAGGGATTGGAGACCCTATGCTAGAAAAATGCATCTAGGGATTGGAGACCCTATACTACCATGGTCTTGAATTTTTTTTTCAACATCATATCTTTTCTTCTTTTTTTTTAATTTTTAAAGAATGAGTAAATGCGGGAAAGAATTTTTAGAGGAGACTTCCATTTTTGGAGTTGTTGCTGCAACAATGTTTCTAACCCTTGCTGAAGACCTTGGCTTTTCCAGAGTTTGCCATGGCGGTTAGTCGCGTGGGACTCAACCTTTTTGACTTTATTTTGCCTTTTTAGGTCTTTCACTTCTGACTTGTTTTTTTTGCAAACTTTGGAGAATTGGGGGAACTTTTGGCTTCTCAAACTTTGTTGCAAAGGCTAGTCGCATGGGACTTAACCTTTTCCAACTTTATTTCGCCTTTATCGACCTTTCATTTCTGGCTTCTTTCTTCCAACTTTAATTTTAGAGCATTTGGGGTATTTTGGCTTTTCAGACCTTGCCAAGACGGTTAGCCACGTGGAACTCAACCTTTTCAACTTCATTTGCCCTAGTCACTTCAATTTGATTTTCTCCTTCCAAGAGTTTTGAGTTGAAGCATCGGCCGCCATGGCCAGTCGAGGCCAACTTGATGCTCCTGACGAGGCTGAGGTACCTTTTTGCATACCACCTCGTATCAAATAAGAACCCTGTAAATCAGTCTTACCATCCTTTCTTTGTCTTAGTTTCGGAACAGAGTTAGACCGAAAAGGATTCGAATAAAAGCAAATAATAAAATGGACAAAGGAACTTAGACGAGAGGTATCCCTTTCGGGGAAGAGAAAGAAAGACTTCTGGAGTGCATGCAGACTTCAATGAACATGACATGCCTGATCCATGTAAACCGTCCCACTCTAAAAATTCATCACGACTTTTGCATCAAAATCGAAAAGCCTTGCCCAGGATTGTGCCCATGTCAGTGAATGATAATCCTCTTTTTCAATCAGCGGTGCCCTTTGCGGGTTTTCGACAGCTAACCTCTCTCATTTCTCTTCTCACCGGCGTCTTATAGTGCTCTTTGCGAGTTTTCACTAACAAGACTCTCTCATTTTCAGTTTCTCTGCTTACCATCGCCTCACGCTGCCCGTGTGGGTTTTCACCGATAAGACTCTCTCATTTTATTTCTCTCATTTGATTGTATCGGATCCAAGTAATTATATCCTCCAATTTCGGACATCTTTACCGATTGATCGGAAGGACTTGAATAGGATTTGGGGTAAAAGGAAGGATTGAATTACAACGTTGGAACCTTTCCGGCGAAACCATCGCCGAACCATTATAACTTCTGCCCCAATTTTAGCTTTTGGGGGAATTTATTTTTGTTTTTGCTTTTTTTTCTCTGTTTTGTTTTCTTTTCTCTTTATTTTTTCTTTCTTTTTTTCTTCATTTTTCATTATTATTTCCCCTTTTTTTTTCAATAACACTTTTTAGATTCCAAAGAGGGTAATCAAAGAATAGTAACCGGCTCAAAGGGTTTACAAAAGGGTTAATGGTGTTTGGGTAGCGAGAATGAAAGCCTTCGTCATCCCAACCGGAGAACTTTTAATACTATATGGAGGATCAAACATAGTACCTTTTGACTGGACCTGTGTTGACAGTTGTTTCAGGGACATTTTCTTCGATGTAACCCCAAGTACAACGCACTCTTCTGGTAGTACTCTTGTCGCAATGTATGGACCTTTCCAATCTAAGCAAATTTTCCTTTGGTTGTTCTGATTCATTATTTTATTTTCTTAGCCTAACTTCATTACATTCTGATTATTGATTCATTATTTCGAAGTCTGACAGCGTTTTAGGATTTGGGCATGAAGTCTACAAGCATGTCATGTCATTAAAATCTGCATTTAAACAGAACTGAAAGTAGAATAAGAAAAAAGACAAGATTAAGAAAAGGGACATTCCCCTAAAATGAAATATTAATTCAATTTGATTTTTTGATTTTGATTTTTTTTGAAGTTTAAAGATAGAAGGGTTTATATTGGAAAGTAAGACAATAAAGTAAAACATCAGAATCACACCCTGAGATAATCCAAATTCATAAAGGATAGCAAGACTAGCTACCGAGACTCCCATCTGATGGTGCTACGAGTCATAAGCGAGTTTAGTAGAGTCTTGCGGATCGGTACGGAGACATCTGTACTTATCTTCGAGAGGCTACGGAACTATTAGGGCAATTTCACTTCCTTCATTCCTATCGTGCAAGTTTATTGATCTTGAAGTTTGAAGATATCGTTCCATTCTCTCATCGATGATGAGGACACAAGCGGCGGTTCCTGATGATGTTAACCCAGAGCAAGTGTCGCAAGGGTCAGAGACAGAGGACAATAAAGAGCACGTGCCGCAGTTAAAATGCCATCAGAGCAGCCGTTGAGGAGTCACCAGTAGTTCTAGTTGGGGAACAGGTACTGGGGTGCCTGTTGCTACCCCGGACTTTAGGAGACCTGAGCGTAATTTTGAGTATAAGTGGTACATTGACTCAGGCAGGGTTGATTCTAGTGCACCGGTTGCTTCACAGATCAGGGGAGGAGTTCAGACTCCCACCGTCTACACTCCAGAGCACCGAGATCACATTGGTCAGGTTCCAGTTGTTATGACAGCACGACACCTGGTTTCAGTTCAACCATGGTCAGGGTAGCAGCATCGGAGGGAGAATACCTTGGAATTGAGGGGTACTGGAAGTACCACCCTTCTATCTTTCAGTGGATTAGCAGCATATAATGCCCAAGGTTTCCTGGAGGAGTGTCACTATATTCTTCGCGCTTCGGGTATTGTGGAGATGAGCGGGATTGCTTTTGTCACGTCTCAGGTTCAGAGTAGTGAGTTGATCAGTTGTGGCGGCATACGAGTTGGGGTCACCTGACCAAGTTAGCTTCACTAGAATCGATTCAGTTTTCGGAGATGCCTTGAGGGAGGTTGCACCTCAGTTTTTCAAGGATGTACGGGACGCGTAGTTTGAGCAGTTGCGTCAGGGAGTTGTGTCACTATGGGAGCATGCCGTTAGATTCAATGAGTGGGCCAGACATGCACTTCGCTTGGTTGCTTCAGCTGGGAGATGAGCCCGTAGAGTCATTTGGGAGATTTAGGCATGATATTCCATTTAGCGGGGCTCGAGAGTTAGAGTAAGATGCCTCGTATTAGCAGGTAGTGGGGATAGTTCGCCGGTTAGAGAGCATGTGGTACCGGGAGCAAGAGGACAGACGAGATCAGGGAGAGAGTTCAGGAAGGTAATGAGGCCTCGTAGATCGGAGGAATCTACTGGTCCGTATTATGGAGGCAAGGTACGACAAGGTAAAGGCTTTGTGGGTCAACCAGTTCAGTTTGTATTACCAGCTTCGCATGGGATTTCAGGTACTCATGGGTCTCAGAGGGTTCGTATTGTGTGTTTTCCACGGCCATGTCGGCAGCGAGATTGCTTTTAGTGTGGAGATGTTAGCCACATGGTGAGAGATTGTTCCAGGATTTAGATATGTGTATGGTAGCAGGGTATTCAGGTGAGTAGAGGGAGCCTAAGAGGGGTAGACCCGACCCATTGTTGTGTTTCATATAGTAAAAAATAGGCAGTTGTGCTAGATATCACCACCCAAATATGTTTTGATGTATTGCAGAGGGGCACCGATTGTACTTAATTATAGCTATGCTGGTCGGGATGGGTTCCCTTATTTGTTGTTTCATTTATGAGTGAGTTCCATGTTTGCACCCCATTTTGTGTTTGCTCCTGTTGGGAGATTCTGAGTAGTATCCCGTGTCTATTGTTGTTTTATTCATTCTTGATAGTAGTGAAATTGGCAGTGAGTCCTTGTTGTTCTTCGTGGTAAGCTAAGGATTTTCCTGCCTACTTTGTTTACGAGTTGTGATTTAAGTTAGCGTTATGATTTTATCAGCTGAGATGAATTAGTGGAGGAATTTCAATTGGTATGATACATTTTTGGTATCTGATTCAGAGTTGAGGGTGAGGTACTTTTGATATTTGTGATTCGATATATTTAGACCGGGCTGAGTACCGCGGTGGAAATTTTTATCAAGGTGGAATTCTTGTGGTTTATTCATATGCTTTGCTTCTTCCTTATTATATTGCTTTTGGCAAGTCAGTATTGATAGAGAGTTGTGCCTATGGGCTTGTTTGATAGTTCCTTTGTATGTTTCGATTTTCATATTCAGTCATTTTATTATGTGTTTCTTTAGTTTAGTTTGTGGGATGTGTGTCCGGTGGTGTCGATTGTGGCTGGTGACTCGGGTGTTTAATAATGAAGTCTTCTTGTTCATTGCATCATTATCAGTGTTATGGGGTTTGGAAATAGAGTTCTTTCAGATGTGGGGTTAATTGCCAATGTCGAGTTGATTTCGGGCAGCTATTGTGATCAAAAGTGTTATATGAGCCTATGTGTGATGTACTATGTTGTGTGGCCATGCCTTGTGGGTGTATTCATGAGTTGATCTAGCTGATTGAGGCTAATGTCAGATATGGATTTAGAATCGGGTCTTTTGTAAATGAATAGTGGGTGAGAAGTAGAGGTATGAGGCTTATCAGTGGTGATGTGAAGGCTATACTGCAGTTGTGATTGTTTCATCAGGCTTTCGTGAGTTGGGGTGATGGGGATCACCCATGGGTATGTGTTAGAAGTGTACAATCAGTAATTGGATAAGTTCAAGATGAATCCTGGCACATTCGAGGACGAACGTTTGTTTAAGAGGGGGAGGATGTGATGACCCAAAAGGTCATCCCGTAATTTTCTAGCTAATTCTATGTTCCGCGGTTGTGAAAACCTACTTCTATCTCACCTCGATTTGCGTGCGCAGCCCGAGCGTGTAGCCGGGAAGCCTTTATGTGAAAAACTGATAAAAATGATAATTTTGTATTAGAAATTTGAATAAAATTGACTTCGGTCAACGTTTTTGGTAAACGGGCTCGGACCCGTGATTTGACGGTCCCGGAGGGTCCGTAGAAAAATATGTGACTTGGGCGTATACCCGGAATCGAATTCCGAGGTCCCAAGCCCGAGAAATGAATTTTTAAAGAAAATTGTTTTTTGAATAATATAAAGGTTTTTGAAAATGAAATTTGATGTGAAACCTGTGGTATCGGGCTCGTATCTTGGTTCCGGAACCTGGTACAAGTTCAATATGATTTATATGTGTTATCTGTGAAGTTTAGTAATAAACGGACTTGGTTTGACGTGATTCGGGTAAAAAATGCAAAATTTGATGTTTAAAGAAGTTTTGAGAAATTTCATTGATTATGAGGTTTAATTCGATGTTTATGATGTTATTTTGGTGTTTTGATTACTCGAGTAAGTCTGTAGGATTTTTATGAGGTTGTGTGTATATTTGGACCCCGAGGGATCGGGTGTGTTTCGGATAGTGTTCGGGGTCCATTTTCCCTCATTTTTCTCTGCTGTTTCTGCTATCTGGTGTCCCCTTCTATGCGATTGCATAGGAAAATTCGCGATCGCATAATGTAAAAATGGACCAGCCCAGTTTCCTTAATCGCGATCGCACTGTTCACTTCGCGATCGCACAACTTGTAGACTTCAATCTACGCGATCGCATACACACGTTCGTGATCGCACAGTGTTATCTTGGCAACGACCATTTCTATGCGATCACAATTATTGGTCCGCGATCGCAGGCGATCGCATAGAGAATTTTAAGCCAGTTTCATTTTCCTTCTACGCGATTGTGCCTCGATCCTCGCGATGCTTTAAAAGCTTGGGCAGAATATAAGCTTGCAAAAATGGGGGTTTCACCATTTTAACATATTTTGACTTCTAGAACTCGGTTTTGGGCGATTCCTTAAGGGTTTTTCACACAAATCGAATGGGTAAGTGTTCTTCCACTAGAATTAATTATATTTCATGAATTAGTTCTTGTTTTCATCATTTAATTTGTGTTTTGGATTGAGGGGATTGTGGGTTTTGAAAGAAAGTTTCTAAGATGAAAAATCATGATTTGAAAGATCAAATGTTATCGGAATTGGATAAATTTAGTATGGGTGAACTCGTATCGGAATGGGTAATCGAAATTTGTAAAATTTATCGGGTTCCGAGGTGCGGGCCGGGGGGTCGATTTTTGGGTCGATTTTTATGATTTTGTAAAGACTGAAACTTTATTATTCGAAATAGTTCCTTATACGTTTTATGTGTATTTTGAAGTTGTTTTAGTTGATTGTAAGCCGTCCGGAGGTCTTTCCACCTGAGAAGTCTATTTTTGAGTACCGGGTTGTCGTCTTTGAGGTAAGTATCTTGCCTAAACTTGTGTGGGGTAACTAACCCTTAGGATTGAGTCTTCCTTGTTAATTGTAGTCTGAGTATGCGAGGTGACGAGTGTGTACTCGTACTTATTTGCAATTAGATTTCCCTTTTAGGACTCGTAGGTTCTTATATTACCTATGTATGATTTGTAACTGTTACATTTAAAACCTTGGTTGTTAATTTCATCCCTTCATGTTTAAATTAGAATCATTTGTTTTTGGATTCCTTCGTTGGCTATTTGACCTTACTTGTGTTATTTATTTATTGCACGAGGGGACATTCCGTGCCGAGTGTTTATTTATTTATTGCACGAGGGGACATTCCGTGCCGAGTGTTTGTGAGGTTATGCACGAGGGGACATTCCGTGCCGAGTGTTTATTTATTTATTGCACGAGGGGACATTCTGTGCCGAGTGTTTATGCATTATTATTCTCTGTTGTTCGTGTTTGCTATTTACTGCACTTGTTTTGGTGAGGATGAGAGTAAAGGCACGAAGGGTGATGCCGTGCACTTGTATTTGCATTTTATTCCGTTGTTCTAAATTTGGATATTCCTACTGATCTCTTACTGCATTTATTGGCAAGATTTGATATTCCTCCTGTACTGCATGGCAATTTGTGAGTTACGGACTGAGTTACGGTGGATAAATCTTGAGGAGATTTTAATTAAGGGATTTTTTTATTGAAAAGTATTATTGAAAAAGCAATGGTTTTGAAATGATTATATTTGAATACTTTTACATCGAGGGTATATTTGAAAAGTACTAGTCTTGCCTGAAATGATATTTGGAAGTCATTTATTGGGAAAGCACCTTTGGGAAGTTTCGTATTTTGAAAGAAATTATGTTTTACGTAATTCTCTCTATTAAATATACTTATATCTACTTTTGAAGAAAGTATGTTTTCAAAGGAAACCTTTCCATACTAAAATGATTTTATTTGCAGAAGCTTTTCATATGAACTGTTGTTTAAAGATTTCCACCGGTATATGGATTTTAGGGGCTAAGGCCCGATGTGAACAAACCTATGTAGAGTTGAGCTATTGGTGTTCTCTATTGTATTGTGTTTCCTTTCGGTTTAGCTTGTTTTGTTGTCCATCTTTTTGGGTAATTTTGTGTTGTTTCGTGATTGTTTTTTGTAATTGCCTTCCGCATTATATTGACATTGTTGTAAATTATTTTGTGAAGTCTTAGATAGATGTAACGCTCGGTCATTTCTACATTCATGTTATTTATCTTGTAGACCAGTGGTGCCTTGACTAGTCCTCGTCACCACTCCACCGAGGTTAGTCTTGATACTTACCGGGCACCGCTGTGGTGTGCTCATACTACACTTCTGCACATTTTTTGTGTGCAGATCCAGGTATATATTGTAGTAGCTGTGTGGATGGTTTCCGAGGAGACTCAAGGTAACCTGTTGCTGCGTTCGCAGGCGTCGGAGTCACCTTCTTTGTATTTATTATTCATACACTGTTGTATCTATTTCCAAAAAGTTGTACTTAGAAGTTGTAGAAGATTCATAGAGCTTATGACTTGTACTACCAGTTTTGGGAAAAGTTTGTACATTCTGTTGAGATTTTATATCGATACTGCTAACCTTCGTTTATTATTGTTGTTATTCAGTAACTGTTAGGCTTACCTAGTCCCAAAGACTAGGTGTCATCACGATATCCAACGGAGGGAAATTTGGATCGTGACAATCACGTAGGTCATTGTGGATCCCCAACTCCTCCTCCTATACTCTCCATGAGCAAATCTCACTTTAGAATGTAACACTCCAAACAAGGATTGTGTAGAAGTTCGCTCATCTTTCAAAAGAATGTCACAAGTCCGGCTCTAAGTACATAAGCTTGCCCCTCATGTAAATCACCATTAATGTAAGCTCACTCAACTTGAAATCTTATAGGGCTTTTGCAGGACGTAATGAAGGCTTTTGGATCAAGGTAGGACTTGTTGGAATATGATGGTTTCATCTTTCCTTAAGCACTCCATTTTCTCTTTTCGGCTCATACTTTCTCGACTCTTTGAGTTATTTTTCTTCTTCCTTAGGGGAACTAGAGAGACGTAATGTCACAGTTTCTTGATCTCGATATTCCATTTTCTCCTTTTTCATTTACTCCATGCCTTTCATCATTGTTTTCTTTGAATCCCTCCAACTTTCTACCTTATTCACTTTCTTTTTGGAATTTCTTTTTGGCCTTTCTTTCTTTTCTTTGCCTTCCCTTTTCATTTCTTTTTCTTCTTTGTAACTTTCATCACTTTCAAATTCCTCATCTCTCCCCCAAACTTATGCTTTTGCCAATTATTTTTCAAGAATGCTAAGAAAAGACCGGGTGCCATGACAGGGTCATTATAAAATGGATAACGGCTTGTAACGTGGTTTATTAAAAGAAAAAGGGCTTCGGCTCAAAGGGGTTGACTAGGTATATCACATTGGTAGGCTATGGAAGTTTTCAAGTTTCAAATTTTATCAAGGAGAGCCTACAATCATTTCTCAAGTCGAGCTACACTTATAATTTTGCCTAGATAAACATTCGGGGTAAGTTCTAGACTTATTGGCACGGAAACTTGGACTTGCAATTCAATAACTCACCTCTCAAGCTGCTGGATTGCTAAAGAGAACAAAATCGAGGACCCACAACAACCCTAGCTAAGATTGAGAATCACAAATGGCTCAGCTGAACCACTCGATGATTGTTTAAGTCAACACAAGAGTCTAAAGGTAACAACTAGAGCTATTTTATGCCAACAACTTTGTTTTTAACCATAAAGTCGGAGGTAAATGTGTTAGTACCAAGTGAAGCCTACTTGAGACACTTTTATTCATTACACTATATTTCACAAAACATAAAAGAAAACTGACTCAATCCCTTAAAAAGGTTGTCACACCATCCATCGTTGGAAAGAGCCACCCGGTTCACACAACATCCACCTTTGTAAAGAACCGTGGCACTAAGAAAACTAAAGGCTTATTTTTCACCCAAAACGTAAAAAGAAGCTACTAAAGTAAATAAGAAGTTATGATACTAAGGAAAAACAAACTAAAAAAGTTATGAAGTAAACTATAGAAGGTAAAATAAATATACAAAATGAAGTAAATCGAATATAATCATAAGGGAAATGAATATATACATCAAATGGGGAAAAATATATACATACCAAAGAGTAAACAGAGATAAAAGAGAAATAGTATAATAGTTATTACATACCAAATGTCAATGTCAATCAAAATAGACCATCCCCCAAATGAAAATAAGCATTGTCCTCAATGCTAATAAAAAATAAGCACAGGGAAAGGGTAGAGAGTGAAGAAAACTCCCTAAGTGGTCTCAATCTACATAGGGTCATAAGCCTGTATGGTGTCCTCAGCCTGCATGGGTCCCTCAACACCCTCTGTTTCCTGTAGTTTTATCTCATCATCTCCTGGCTGAGGGACAACTGGGTTGCTGAGCATCTGTATTAACTCCTCCATAGTGGGTGTAGTTGCAGCCGGCTGCTCAGACTGGACGGTTGCTGCCTCTGATGTCTCTTGAACTATTGCTGGTGATGCTGGGACTAATTGCCTCATGAGTAGGTCCAATGGAAGATCTCCAGCAGATGAAATCTTTTCAACCTCTTTGCGCAGCTTGTCCACCGACTCCTTTGATGCCCGAGTCTTCCGCATCTTCTTGACCTGTTTTCCCAAATCCTTGATGACCTTTCCATGCGTAGCTAGAGTCTCTATGATAACCTTCAATTGTCCAGAATTTTCTTCAATGTTTCCTCCACTGACGGAGGTACCTGAGGCTCTGCTGGGGCTGATGACTGTGGTGCAACAACACTGGATATAGCAGTCAGCTTTGTAGTAGCTGCCTGCATCTAGTTGTTGAGACTCACCAGTGTTTGGAAGAATCACATTGTAGCCTGAAGGTAGGCAGATGAGGACGAAACTGATAATGGAACTGATAGTCTAGCTGAAGAAGGAGGTCCATAAGATGAAGGTGGCATGGCTGTTGTTCCGGTGAAAGTATCGGCTGCTGTGGAAGGCTCAACAACTGAATCAGTAACCACTACCGCTGGCTCTTCAGACTGGCCAGTAGAGGTAGTAGCCATACCCTTGAACTTAGGGTTGTCAGCTCCCTGGAGGTGGTACCATGGAAAAGGCTTCTTTGCCTTCACCTCTACATCATAATGCCTTGACTCCACCCCTTGATCTTTGGAGTACTCTGTGAGTAAATTGGGGTAGGGATATGTTCTCTCCTCCTCCTGGACCACTTTGGAAATGCTGTAAGACATCAACACTCCCAAATTTATAGGATACCCGACCATGATTGAAGCCACTAAAACTGCACGGGAATTGGGAGGATGTTTTCATTTAGGCATGGATCAAGGAGGCTTCACACGAATGTTTGCAACCCTTTGGCTTCAAAGTTTAGGGTGGCTCAGACTATTTGAACCCCTGCTGTGAGCCATGGAGGTGTTGTCCCTCGGATTGCCAGAATATCAGCTAGCCACGGGCGAACTGCATCACCCATAGCTAGCTTTTCCAAATATTGCATTGCTTCTACTTCCTCAAATCCCACATATTGGTTGAGTGCATGGGCTTCAAAGTTGATTTTTAAATTCCGGAATTCTGTAACCTTGGTACCCTTTTTGATGTGAGCAACATTGGCATCTATGACCAGGTGCTCATTTGGATCTATCATGCTGGAGGTGAACTATTTCCGTCCTTTGCGCTCTTGAAATTTTTTGAGGACATTGGGGTTGTGCTTGTTCAAGTCCTTTGTCAAGAATTTTCGCTCATGAGTGAGCGACCGCTGTGACCACCATTCTCTGAATTTGGCAAAGGCCTTGGCACTGACAGATCTGTCTTCCCATAACTCTGGCTTCCTTAATCTTTCTAAACCCCCAACTATAGTATCACCCTCTCTCCCATCACCCGGGACCTCATCATTATCATCCAAATTAATGAGATTAGCTGGAGCAGGTGGGGGAGAGGGCTCTGAGGCTTGACTACCCCCTTCCGAACCTACACAAAAACTGGAAGAGGAAGTTGGTTCATTAACTAGTCGAAGTCTCCAGGGGAATTATTGTGATTGGGTTTTCGGTTGTGTTTGCACGGAGTTACCCTCAGAAGCTTCCCCGGATAGGAGGTACTCACTAGTTTTCCTCGACCCCGGCCTTGGGAGGGTTCTGCCCTCCCTTTTGAAGTATCTCATGTACCTCGTGATCGAACCATTGTCTGCAACACATAGATAGTAGAAATCAGTTAGAGTTAGAGCTCATAATGTATATAAAAGCAGGATTGAAAGTGCATTAAACAGTCTCAGAACTGGGTAGTGCGGACTGCACAAAAGTGAGTGCGGCCGCATACTGCCCAGTGCGGACCACACAAAAATGAGTGCGCCCGCACAGCCCCAGGTTCAGATTACTGGGTACCTCAGTGCGGACCACACAAAAATGAGTGTGTCCGCATAAACCTATTGCGGACCGCACAATTTTGAGTGCAGCCACATACTGTGCTACTAGGGTCTCTAAAGTTAAACTGTGTGGAGCGCACAAAATTGAGTGCGGATGCACAATGTCATTAATCAAAAGTGCTCTAAATTTAGGGTGTTGCGGACCGCACAAAAATGTGTGTGGCCGCATATCCTAGTGTGGACCACACAAAAATGTGTATGACCGCATAATTCAAATAACCTACGCACTGACTTATGATCCCTAATAGTTTTTTTCTCTAATTAAGCATGGCTTTTAGCAATTAAGCATGATTATCTACTTACCCAGGTCCCATTTAGCATTTAAGGCACTACTCACATGATGCTAAGCAAGATTTGACAATCTATTGACAATTTAGACATGAACCTAACCCTAGAATAAAAAAACTAAAACAAAGAAAAAGAAAAGAAAAAAAGCTAAAGCATTGAAATTAACATACCAGTAATGAAGACGTAGATGGGTTTCACACTTGATGAAATGGGAGAAATTTAGAGCAAAGGGGGTATGCACTGTGCTATTGGTCTCAGAGGTCAAAGTTTGTAAAGTGTGAAAAGATTAGAAAAGATCTATTTATACTTTGACCTGTCTGGCCCACAACTTACCTGAGTGCGGCCACATAATTTTTGTGCGGTCCGCACTCCTTACCTGTTCCTTGAATTGGCAGTGCGATTCGCATAAAAATGAATGCGGTCGCATAATTCGTGCGGTCTGAAAAATTTTATGTGCAGCCGCAAATCATTAAGGAATTTTGTCAGGCCAAACTTCAGAGACCTTGAATTTTTTATCTCTCAGTTGTGCGACCGCACACAGCATTGTGCGGCTGCATAGTGAATGTGCGGTCCGCATAATTCTGGTGCAGTCCGCACTACCTCAACACTTAGCCAATTTTTTCCTTGCAAAGTTCCTGCAATGCACACCCATATTCCTACATACACTTCACAACCAGTTAGCCCAAAACAATGCCTAATCTAAAAAAGAAAATCAAGAGAAAGAAAAACACATGGGTTGACTCTAAACACCTCACCATTCTTATTTTTCAGATCTAGAGCACTAAAAGGTGTCACATGTACAACTTCAAACGGGCCACTCCACTTTAATTTCATTTTTCCCAGAAATATCCACTACCAAGAGTTGAACAAAAGCACTAGGTCACCTTCTTTGAATTCTTTGTTCCGGATATACTTATCATGGAGGTACTTCATCTTGTCCTTATACAAGGACGAACTGGAGAAAGCATAACCGGAACTCATCAAGTTCATTCAATTGCTCCACCCTAAGATTTGCAGCTAAATCCCACTCAAGGTTCAATTTCTTCAGCGCCCACATGGCCTTATGCTCTAGTTCCACACCCTGAGCTTCATTGTTGGGAAAAGCCACAACTTCAATCCATTTGGACTCGTAATCAACAACTACCAGAAATAGGTATTCCCGCATAAGCTCACAAATGGGCCCATAAAATCGATGCCCCACACATAAAAAATATCAATCTCAAGGATGGTGGTGAGAGGCATCTCATTTTTCTTGGATATCCCACCGGCTCTTTGGCATTCATCACAATGCTTAACGAGCTCGCTAGCATCCTTGTAAAGGGTAGACCAATAGAATCCACAGCTTAGCACCTTTGTAGCAGTTCTTTCTCCACCATAGTGAAAACCATATGGTGAAGAGTGGCAAGCTTCAAAAATACTCAATTATTCGTCTTCTGGTACACATCTTCGGATAACACCATCAACGCAAATTATGAAGAGATATGGCTCATCCCAATGTTGCGCCCCCTTTTTCCTTGCGGAATCGGGTTTATGACATTGGTTGGGACGACTCGTCCCTTTTGGGAAAGGGGTTTGCATATTTTGAAGAGTCGCCACCTAACGATTTTAACAGTACGTTAGGGCACCTAAGGGGTTCAATTACGACTACGTTACTAACCAGAAATTTAGTTAAGGGCTTGAAATTATCCTATGGAGAAGGTGTTAGGCACCCCTCAGGATCCACAAGTGTGGTTCCCGGCCAAATGGTTTCGTGAATTTTTACAATTAGCAAATAACAAGTAAAGGCTCAAATAAGAGGGGATTTAAGTCTTAAGCATGCAGATGTTTAAAAAAACAGTAAAGAAGATTAGCTTTCGAAAAGGATTATGAGCTAAGCATATAAAAGGTGTCCTAGGTTTATAATAATATGACTCACATCAATGCAATACCCGGTAATCACTCCTCGGAGAGGGGCTACACGTGGTATTACCGCACCGGTCATCGTATCCATATTCTACCCTTCCCACCCCGTAAGGTTATTAAAAATGAGTGTTGGTCTCGACCTCTATTGCATGTTGTTACCCATCCCTTCCTATCAGTCCCGGAGGAAATTAGGACTCATATCCTAAAGGGAGGTTCTAGGCAGACCCTCAGGTTTTAAAGGTAAAATTCTAGGGCGACAGATAACAAAACAAGTAGGATTGTAGATAAAGGAAATCATAGAAAGCAGATAAAGGCTCAAGTATTCCTCCACACACAATACACATAAGCAACATGTCTCATACACAACTAAGGTCCATATTAATTCAGAATCCTAAAACATGGTATCTAGGTGATAACACAGAGATATATTTATTGCATAACTCAGAGAGGAAGTCTTAATCAGGCTTGCCTACTGATTTTAAGCATGCTGACAGTTAAACATGATCACAAAGACATTTCTGATTTTATTTTTTAAAGTTAATTACCTAAGGCTTGGCTAGGTGTAGGATAACATGCAATTCTAGGTTTTGAAGATGTACAAGGACTAATTACCAGTTGTTTAGAATAGGGAATTATTTTAGATATTTGTATTTAGACAAAGTGCAGTTAAATAGATACGATCCTATAGCATGATATCTAATGCAACATGATGCATAATAACTTAAACAGGATTTCTAAATGCACATAGAATCACATCATTATCCACAGTTTCAGGAATAGCATAGGGGATATATCTTTAATGGTTTTTTACCTAGAACAGGATCTCTACGTGTATAGAATGATGAGACATGATTGCGGTTTCTTTATCCTAGGACAATACTTCTAGTGAAGTTTCAGAACATGGGCAGAAACACGCAATAACAACTTATTTTATTGTAATTATTTATCCTATAGGCAGGATTTCTAAGCGAGATGAGATGTTGAATACACATAAACCCTAAGTAGCATGATATCTAATGCATGACATGGTGTACCTAAACATGGCTGCTATTGCACATAGAGAAAATAAACCTTGAAGCATGGTCTCTACCCTTAATTATACTACAACATGCATATCACCCATCCATTTTCACTATCCGACCCCAGAGTTGTTTACAATTAATTATTACAGACCATTGAATATAAATTACACAACTGAAATAGAAGAAAAATAAGAAGTTAACTATAGGGAGCCTATAGAATAGGATCAAGTCTCGAGGTCCTCAATGCCAGGTATTATTTCACAACCTTCTCATAATCCGGGTGTGTCAGAATGCCCTAAGGACCTCAAGGGCTCCCGGTCAGTGCTCACACCCAGATTCCACAGCCAAAATAGAGTAAGTGCAGTGTGGAATGGCCAGCCTCTGTGTGTCAAAGTTCAGAGGGAGCTCAAGGGTCCCAAGGCAATGTCACACAGAAGGGGTAAAACCTAGACTTCTAAGAGTTTATGTGAGAGTGCTTTTTATTTTTTAAAAGTTTTAAGTAAGAAAACAGTTTTGAGAAAGGGTAAGTGAGAAAAAAAGTTTTGAAGAGGGAAAATTGATTGGAATAGAAGTTCAACATCACACAAAGGACCAGGGATAGTCCAACAATCACAAGTAGGGGTAATGGGATTTGAGGGACAATTACACAGCATGTGAGGGAACACATGGAGCAGGCAGAAACACATATAGGCATGCAATCAGAAGCTCCTAAGGGTTCAGAGGATCATGGGTACAGTAAAGTACCAGATTAGATTAACACCAAACAACTAAGACCATGATTAAACTAATGTACCAGTTATAGGCATGTAGATTAACATAAGAAGCAGGTGCTAAGTATACAGAAACATGCTGGTCATAGACAATAAAGCATAAACTTAACAGGCAGAGGGGAGCTCTGGATCCTAGTTACATGTTGAACAACAGAATAATAATTAAAAGCAAATTAGAAACACAGTGAACTGCAACAGCAACAGAACATGTTGGTTTGAGAACTGAAATCTGAATTAGAACATACCAGTGAAGTGAAGAAAGCAGTAACATAAATAGGAAGTAGGAGATGCACAATAGTTAGCTTTGGCTTGCAGCCGGCTAACTTGGAATAGTAGTAACTAGCACAGAAGAGAGAGAGAGAGAGAGCAGGGAGTTTTTTTAATCGTGAGAGAGAGAGTTGAACAGATCAGTTCATGTCTGTGTGTGTGTCTGCCATGGAATGAATATAGTATATATATAGTTTGAAACTAGGTGAAAATAAGGGTAGGAATCAAATTAGCCATAATAAAGGGACTGGGAACCAATCAGAGACCCAAGTACTCCCTTGAATTAAGGAGTTATTCAAACGGTAAGTAACAAATAAGGAAAGAAGGTAAACCAGTGTTCATGACAAGCAATTAAGTATCCCTTAATTGAAGGTGGAACTCAAATGGCTAGTAGTTATGCATAATTAAGGAAAGTTACCATGCATAGGACATGTAAGAAAACAATTTCAGACCAAATCAAGCAAGCAATTGAGACTAGGTTCGGAAAAATATCAATTAAGGAAGAAATATCAATCATAGTAACAAATCAAGGTAAGAAAAACAAGTTAGGGGTTGGAAATCAGAAGAATATCTCATGAGAGATCAGTAGGGCTTTTCGAATCATAGTGAATCAGAAATTCAAACAACTAGTGAATAGAGACTCTTATGTATAGAAGGAATGACCACATTATAAGCAAAGTTATAAGTCAGGCAACAATTGAGTGCCAAATAACACAGAATCAAGGACTCGAGCAAGCATAATATTAATTGAAGAGAATCAACATGAAACAACACGGTTGTTAAGCAAGAACACAGAAACCCTAGTTTATGAAATTACGAATCATGTGAGATAGGGAGGCAAGAAGGACCAAAGACAAACAAAATAGGGTAAAGATCAATGAAGCATAAGCACATATGCGAACATGCAGGCAAACCAGTAGTTTTCAGGTTTTTATGTCTAAAAAATTACGGTTTCACACATATACTAGTACGAATCAACAGAGTAGACATGATACACACAAAAGAGATGAAAAGTCATAAACCCTAATAGGAAAAACAGAGTAATATCACAAGAAATTCAAGTCATTCGTGAAAATTAAACACATGTACTGACCACACCACAAGGAAAAGGTTTCAATAATGAAAAATGTGACGGAAAATCATGAGATAGTGTTGAAAAAATCGACAAAGAAATCAATTTTGAAAAAGGGTTTCGGAACCCAAGTTAATATTGAAGAACTGTTTAGAAAAAATAAAAGATCTTTAAAGGAAACATCATAATAACTCGTAATATGCATAGATCTATTGTAGATATGAAGGAATCATAAGTTTCAAACCTTAGGATTTCAAAGAAAACCTTAGAGAAAATGAGAAGAACCGCAAATTTCACTGGCTCAGCCTCGAAGGTCATAGACCTCACTCGAAATCAAAGCCTTGGAGGTCTGGGGTAAGCAGGAACACCTTGGGTGTGAACAGACGGGTCCTCGCCCCTCGAGGGCCTTAGGGATTACATTACCGGCATAAGAAAACCATAGGAGGTAGAGGGTAGTGAAGGTTTCGAGGTTTCCGGCGAAGGGATGGCCGGAAAAGATGAAGAGATCAATTGGAATCTGAAGAGATAGGAAGTCTCTAGAAGAGACTAGAGAGAGAGAGTTAGAGAGAGGAGGGACCGGCGAGAATGAGAGGGGTCGGGGAGGGGGGGTTAGTCTAGGTTAATTAAGGTAACAAAAATCTGGGCCGGGTAGGATATTGTATTGGGATTGGGGGGTTTGGGCTAGTTTAATTGGGTTAGGGACCAGGATTAATTAGGCTAGGATGTAAATAAAGATGGCTATTTGTTAAATACCCTTAAAAATAGATAAATAATTAATAACAATAGCTAATAATCCTATAAAATGAAATTAAGGCTAAATAGGTGAAATTAAGGTATTAATTATATAGAAAATATATAAAACGAATAGTTATTGATTTAAATGGCATAAAATGTATAACTAGGCTATAATTACAAATTTATTGTAATTATGGTCAAATAATGCCAAATTGGCTAATTTGTGAAATAATTAAATACTAATAAGATTAAAAATAATATATTGAGCTGGAATATTTTAAAAATCATTTATAATATACTTCATGAATAAATATTGAATATAAAAATACTGAATAAATTGGAGAAGAATTTAATAAAAATATGAAAAATTACGGAAAAATATCAATTATTATAAAGAGTGATTTTAAAGGTATATATGCAAATTTTAAAATAGTTTGAGGAAAAATTAGGTATCAACAGTTTCCCCTCTTTACCCGGGAAGGATGGAAGAGTGTTCGGGTAAAGATATGATGGCCAATTTTTGACCGAGTGGAAATAGCTTGAAAAGTTCGGGCCGCACCCTGGTTTCTGAGCTGCCTACATATCCCTAGTTTTACAGGAATCATGTCGTATGTAGTTCAGGAGCCATCGGCGAAGCATACCGATGGAGCTTTATAAGGATGGATGCAAAGTGCAAGGTTTGGTGAACAAGCGGCTTACAGGGTAGTTAGGAGAACCGGGGCGGGACCGCGCCTGCCATGATGGTTGTTGCTTGCCGGGTTACCTGCAAATGAGTAATACAAGCATATCATGCGTAAGTTAAACATGATGCAAATTCCCGTTGGACTATGAATGATGTCTTTGGACGATTAAGGATGATGTCTTTAGACCATGATGTCCTGGGCCATGAATTTCTTGATGCAGGATTAACAGGCCATGAAATGATGTTCTCGGGCCATAAAGATGGTGCCTCCGAACCATGATGCCTTTGAATAATGATATGCAAACTGATAAAAGAGATCCTCACGCCATGACACGGTGGTCTCGGGCCATGAAGATGGTGCCTCCGAACGATGACGCCTTTGGATAAGTTGGCGATATTTCAGCCCATGAAGATGCAATAGTATGATACTGACTAGGCAGAGCTTAGTCTTACGAATTAAAGGGGCAGAGCTTAGCCCGAAAGGAAAGCGCAGTAAATAATGCTAGAGGCATTGGTTGCTTTTGAGAAGTAAATGGAGGTAGTGTTTAACCTCGGAAGGCAGAAAGGTAGCCTTGTGCAATATGCGAATGCAGATGGAGACCTCGTTTAGTCCCGCAAGGTAGAAAGGTAGCCTTATGCAATATGCTAATACAGATGGAGACAACGTTTAGTCTCGAAAGGCAGAAAGGCAACCATATGCAATATGCGAATGCAGATGGAGACATCATTTAGTCTCGGAAGGCAGAAAGGTAGCCTTATGCAATATGTGAATACAGATGAAGAAAATGTTTAGTCTCGAAAGGTAGAAAGGTATCCTTATGCAATATGCGAATGCAGATAGACATAACATTTAGTCTCGGAAGGCAGAAAGGTAGCCTTATGCAATATGCGAATGCAGATGGAGATAGCGTTTAGTCGCGGAAGGCAGAAAGGTAGCCTTACACAATATGCGAATGCATATGGAGACATCGTTTAGTCTCGGAAGGCAAAAAGGTAGCCTTATGCAAGATTTAAGGAAGGACAACAGAAATTCTTAACTGGTGTTAAATTGCGGTAGAGCATTGTGATAATGAAGCATCGTTTATGCTGATAAAAAGTGTTGGAACGATGTCTGTCCTTTGAGCAGATAATATGTTTCGGGGATTTTGCAATTTTGTGCCTGCATCCAAAGAAAGATCGTGAGTTTTGTAAAGGGTAAAGGTTAGTTGGCATTCCTGCTGGCTCTGCTTGGCTCGTTTGCTTGATCATGATGATACTGTCTGTGTCATTGGGGTAGCGTTTGCTAAACAAGCTGCTTCAGAAAAAAAATATGCATGATTTGTAATATATAATCTAAAATAGTTTTTAGATGAACCGACGACATGAAACGGCTTGAGACATTGTGACCTCTTCTGCTGCGGAATTTTGAGGGTCCTCCTCAAAATTCTGCCCCAGTTTGCTAGGAGGACGTCTCTGACTGCTGTTCGCACGGTGATTGGCTGAACTTGCTTCAGAATTTTGAGGGTCCTCCTCAAAATTTTGCCCCAGTTGGCTGGGTGAATGCTTGTGGACTGCTACTCACTTCGGAATTTTGAGGGCCCTCCTCAAAATTCTGCCCCAGTTTCCAATTGCGGGGAAAAGTAGATTCTTATTGAATTGTGACCGAACCCATTGGGCTGCCTACGTATACCCTCTTAAACGGGAATCAGGTCAGGCGTAGTTCAAATTATATCACTGAGAAAGAATAAAGATTACACATAGTAGCGCTTGACTGCATCTGAATTGATCGGTTTCGACCAAACTTCTCCGTCCATTTTCGCAAGTATGAGTGCTCCTTCTGTCAGCACTCTATGAAGCATGTACGGACCTTTCCAGTTGGGAGAGAACTTCCCCTTGGCTTCATCTTGATGCAGAAAGATTTTCTTTAGCACCAGTTGCCCTGGTGTGAATCGTCTCGGCTTGACTTTCTTGTTGAAGGCCTTGGCCATTCTGTTCTGATATAGTTGACCATGACATACTGCATTCATTCTCTTCCCGTCTATGAGGGCTAGTTGCTCATAAGGCCTTCTTACCCACTATGCATCGCTGAGCTCAGCTTCCTGTATAATTCTTAGAGATAGAATCTCCACTTCGGCAGGAATTACAACCTCTGTACCTTAAACTAGCATATAGGGAGTTTCCCTTGTTGATGTACGGACAGTGGTGCGGTATCCCAATAAAGCAAATGATAACTTTTCATGCCACTGCTTGTGCCTTTCTATCATCTTCCTTAGTATCTTCTTGATATTTTTGTTAGCGACCTATATGACTCCATTTATCTGAGGTCTGTATGCTGTGGAATTCTTGTGTTTGATCTTGAAAGTTTCACACATAGATTTCATCAAGTCACTGTTGAGATTAGAACATTGTCGGTGATGATTGACTCTGGAACTTCGAACCGACAAACAATGCGGTCGCGGACAAAGTCGGCCACGACTTTCTTAGTAACTGCTTTATAGGAGGCTGCTTCGCCCTATTTAATGAAGTAGTCAATGGAGACCAAAATGAACATGCGGCCATTATAGGCGGCAAGCTCGATTGGTCCAATAACGTCCATACCCCAAGCGGCGAACGACCATGGTGAGCTAGTTGCATTGAGCTCACTTGGAGGCACCTTTATCATATCCCCATGTATCTGGCAGCGGTGGCACTTTCGAACATATTAGATGTAGTCCATTTCCATAGTTATCCAAAAGTAACCAGCTTGGAGTATCTTCTTTTCTAGAACAAAACCGTTCATATGTGGGCCACAGGTCCCATCATGAATTTCTTCCAGCAATTTTGATGCTTCTTTTGCGTCAAACACCTTAATAACCCCAAATCGGGAGTCCTCCCATACAGGATTCCTCCGCTATGGAAGAAATTGTTGGACAATCTCCGAAGTGTGCATTTCTAAGTGGAATTTGCAAGCTCGGGGTATTCTCCTTTTGCCAAGTACTCATTGATGTCATGAAACCAAGGATTTCTGTCTGCTTCTTCTTCGATATGGGCACAATAAGCTAGCTTATTATGGAACTTTATAGGAATAGGTTCAATGAAATTCTTATCCGGATGTTGGATCATTGAGGACAAAGTAGCTAATGCATCGGCAAACTCACTCTGGATTCTGGGGACGTGCCGGAACTCTATCTTTGTAAACCTCTTTCTTAATTCCTATACGTGGTGCAGATACAGAAGTATCTTGGAATTTTTTGTTTCCCACTCTCCTTGTACCTGATGTACCAATAGGTTTGAATCACCGATCACTAACAGGTCCTGGATGTTCATGTCGATGGCCATATTGAGCCCCAAAATGCAGGCTTCATATTTGGCCATATTGTTGGTGCAAGGGAACCTGAGTTTAGCGGATATCGGATAATGCTGACCGGTCTCTGATACTAGGACTTCTCCAATACCGACTCCCTTGAAGTTTGCTGCTCCATCAAAGAACATCCTCCAACCATCATAGGATTCTGCTATATCTTCTCCTATGAATGATACCTCTTCATCAGGAAAATATGTTTTCAGGGGTTCCTATTCTCCGTCTACGGGATTCTCAGCAAGATGGTCTGCTAGAGCTTGTCCTTTAACTGCTTTTGAGTCATGTAAACAATGTTGAATTCACTCAACAAGATTTGCCACTTGTCTAGCTTGCCAGTGGGCATGGGCTTTTGAAAGATGTACTTTAATGGATCCATCCTTGATATGAGATATGTTGTGTAGGCATAGAAGTAATGCCTCAGCTTTTGGGCGACCCAAGTTAGAGCACAACAGGTACGCTCTAATAGAGAATACCTGGCCTCATATGGAGTGAACTTCTTGCGGAGGTAATAAATAGCTTGTTCTTTCCTTCCTATTTTATCGTGCTGCCCCAGAACGCAATCGAAATCTCCATCTAACACGGCAAGATAGAGTAACAAAGGCCTGCCTGGCTCGGGCGGTACTAGGACTGGCGGTGTTGACAAATATTCCTTGATTCTGTCGAAAGCCTTTTGACAATCATCGGTCCACTTGGTCGAAGCGTCCTTCTTCAACATCTTAAAGATCGGCTCACAGATGACTGTAGACTGTGCCATAAACCGGCTGATGTAATTAAGCCTCCCCAAGAAACTCATCACATCTTTCTTGTTCCTTGGTGGTGGTAATTCTTGAATGGCTTTTTCTTTTGACGGATCCAATTCTATTACCCAGCGGCTTACAATAAATCCCAGAAGGAACCCTGAATGCACACTTCGCGGGGTTTAGTTTCAGATTGTATTTTCGCAATCTATTGAAGAACTTCCCCAAATTCTCCATGTGATCAGAGCTTTCTTTGATTTGATAATGACATCATCCATGTACACGTCGATCTCCTTATGAATCATGTCATGGAATATGGTGGTCATGGACCTCATGTAGATAGCCCCTGTATTCTTTAGGCTGAATGACATCATCTTGTAACAATACACTCCCCACGGCATGATGAACACCGTTTTCTCAGCATCTTCCTCATCCATCCAAATCTGGTGATAACCGGCAAAGCAATCCACGAAGGACTGCAACTCATGCTTGGCGCAATTCTCAATCAGAATGTGTATATTTGGTAAGGGGAAGTCATCTTTCGAAATGTCCCAGTTGAGATCCCGGTAGTTGACGCAGACTCTGACCTTCCTGTCCTTCTTTGGCATAGGTACAATGTTGGCTAACCATGTCGGGTACTCTACTACCCGGAGAGCTTTGGCGTTGATCTGCTTGGTAACTTCTTCTTTGATTTTCAAACTCATGTCGGGTTTGAACTTTCTGAGCTTTTGTTTCACCGGTGGACACATTGGATTAGTTGGAAGTTTGTGAGCCACAATAGACGTACTTAGACCAGTCATGTCATCATACAACCATGCAAATAAGTCCTCATACTCTTTTAGAAACTCTGTGTATTCTTTCTTTTCTGATGGTGACAAATGAATGCTGATGCGAGTCTCCTTGACATTTTCTGAATCTCCCAGGTTGATAACTTTAGTCTCGTGCAGGTTGGACTTAGGTCTGTTCTCAAAGTTCTCAACTTCTTTGACAATCTCGTCAGGTATGTCGTCTTCATCTGAATCAATGTCTGTTTGCTGCGTTGTCTCATTGCATATCACAGTCATCGGTTCATCAAGATAAGTAATAGTAATGCTGTATAAATAAAGTAATGAGAGAAGACAATAGCAATAAATATCGGATTCGTAAGAGAAATTTAGAATATGCTTTGATGGATTGAATAACTGCTTTGAACATTGAAGATCTTTATTGCAGAAATTGAAAAATGCAGGAAAAGGAAAATCATTTAGTAAATAAATTAGTAAATAATGCTTGTTTTAGCCTTGCTACCCCGAGGCTCGTCGGGCTTTGGTCGTCTTGATAGACCAGTTCTTGAGATATGTCCCCTTGATTACAGTCTGTATGGAAGGGCCTTCCTCCCCCTCCTCCTCGAGAACAACACAACAATCCATATTTTCGTCCTCTGGGAACAAACTCCTCATCGCTGCAAGTGCTTCTTCCTCGTCTGATCCATAAATAATGTCGGCCTGCTTGAAAGTCCGCTCAAGATGAGGTATCGGTTGCTCCAAAGGGTAATAGGGGTCGCGCCAAGGTGGCAACCAGTCGTTGAATTCCTGCCAAGTGTACTCATACCCCAGACTGAAAGTGGTGCCATGTTCCTTGAGCTTTATGGGCTTCGTGATCCCTTGGAGGTTCTTACCGAGCCCTTTTCCTGGCTCATATCCTCCCCATTTTAGGATGCTCTCAATCTTGATATCCCACCACTTGTCCTTGTCGATAACATTGATCCGCTCAATGTGGTGGTAAGTTCCCCCGCCTATCTTCCTTTTTCCGTCAATTACCAGAATAGTTTGACAACTATAAATGGGGTTGCTACTATCACCATGAATAATCACCTCTTGGTGGTTCCACTCGAACTTTACTGCTTGATGTAGCATTGATGCTACGGCCCCAACAACATGAATCCAGGGTCGTCCCAACAACAGGTTGTAGGATGCTGGCACATATATCACCTGGAAATCCACTTCGAACCAAGTCGGTCCCATCTGCAGACATAGACTGATCTCCCCCATCGTGGACCTCTAAGAACCTTCGAAGGATTTCTCATTGATCGCTCCATCCTTTATCTCATGTAGCCCTTTACCCAATTTCTTGAGTGTTATAAACGGACAAATGTTAAGACTGGAACCTTTCGATCAAGATTCTTGTGATGAAATGATCTTCGCATTATACGGTGATGTGCAGCGCTTTGTTGTGCCCCAATCCTTCAGGTGGTAGCTCATCCTCATGAAAAGTGATTTTATGACTCTCTATTACCTGGACTACCATATTGTCCATTTCCTCGCTAGTGATGTTGTTTGGCACATATGCTTCACTCAACACTTTCAACAAAGCATTTCTATGTGTTTCGAAATTCTGCAGCAGAGAGAGGATGGATATCTTTGTTGGTGTCTTGTTCAGTTGGTCGATGACTGAATACTCCTTAGCCTGTACCTTTCTCCAAAGGTCATCGGGACCTGTTTCGATAGGGGAGGCCGGTTGGCAGCCTGCTTGCTTGACTCGGCCATATTCTCAGGGGTGTAGACCCTACCAGTTCTCGTCATACCCTATGCTGCGACGGCTTCCTCAGACCGACATTGCCTTTCCTTCTCGCCTCGGCTGTGTAGTCCCAAGGGATAACATTTGAATAGAAGGGTGGCGTGGTTGACATTGCCACCGAATGGTGCGGCCATCCTTACTTCAAACTGAATGTGTGTTCTGGGTGGCAAGACTGCGACCTCGAATGGTGTCGGTGCATTTGCTGGAGATACAAACTCAACTTCAATTGGCACTGGTGACTTTGCAGGTGGCGCTGCTTCAAACTCAAATGGTATAGACATATTCACCTTAGCATCCTCAGATGGTTGAGTCTAGACTATGATCGGTTTGAGAGTGACTGCGCATTTTTTTGGGTCATCTCCTTCTGCGATCAATTCGATTGACCCCTCGGGATCCCAATCATCTTCTATTTCAATCATATGGATACCTCTACCCTTATGGTCTGGCAGAGGATTGTCGCGGACGTTTGGAGCAGGGTCTTTTGCCACAATAATCTTGTTGTCAATGAGAGCCTGTATTTTGTCCTTCAACGAGCGACATTCTTCGATGGTGTGTCCCTTCATGCCGGAATAGTATGCATAGGATTTGTTTGGGTTAACCCACTGAGAAGGGTTATCAGGGGTGGCAACATGGATAGGTGTGACATAAGCAGCAGCTTTGAGCTTCTCATACAGCTAGTCAATGGGCTCAGCTATGGCGGTATATTGCTTTGGAGGGCGGCGATCAAAATTGGGACGAGGCCTAGGGAAGTTTTGGCATGCAGGGGGTGATTGGTAATGGGATGGCTGGGAATTATAAGTGTGGTAGACATGAGCGGGTTGTGAGTATCTGGGTAAAGCAGGTTGATATTTGGGTGGTGGAGATTGGTAGGAAGGTGGTGGATCTTGGTATGTGAGTGGAGGTGTTGGATAAATTTGGTATTTGAGTGGGGACTTGGTTCTTTGTGTAATCATTACAGCTCCCATGTCTCTCTTCTTAGACATACCACCGGACTGTAAAGCCTTGTTAGTGGCTTGCAAGGCTTAAAAATTTGTAACCATACCGCTTTTAATACCTTCTTCAATCCGCTCACCCAATTTGATGATGTCAGAGAACTTGTGGCCTTCAAACATCATTAACCATTCATAATATTGCGAGTCATGAGCCCAGACAAAGAACTTGTCCATCTGCTCTTCCTCTAGAGCAGGTCTGACTTTAGCGGCTTCAGACCTCCAGCGAGTAGCATACTTGTGAAAGGTTTCTGTGCATTTCTTCTTCAAATTTTGAATGTAGAACACATCTGGTGCATTCTCTGTGTTGAATCTACACCTGTCCATAAAATCAGACACCATGCTTACCCAGTTTGACCATTTCTTGGGGTCTTGGCTGATGTACCAAGACAGTGCGTCTTCCTTCAAACTTCTCATGAACAGCTTCATGCAGATTCTTTCATCCTTTCCCACGCCAACCAATTTGTCACAATAGGTCCTCAGATGGACTCTCGGATAACCAGTGCCGTCAAATATTTCTAACTTTGGAGGTTTGTACCCCTCGGGAAGTTTGACATCAGGTTGGATAAAAAGGTCTTCATAATTCAACCCTTAAATTCCCTTGGTTCCTTCAACGCCCTGGACTCGGCTGGTCAGTTTCCTAAGCTCCTCGGCTAGGCTCCTGATAAGTAAGTCCTTTTCGTCAGACTCGGATGCCTGTGGGATAGGCAGAGTGGAGTGGGTCACGGTTTCCACATAGATGGGATTGTTATAGGTGTGTAAATGGTCCTTTATGAGGTTTTGAGGTTCTGGGATGAGTAGTGGAGTGTTATTTGAGGTGTGGCAAGCATTGCACTGCGTCGGGAGAGTTTGGTTATTTTGGGGAGTGGCGTGATGGTGAGGTGCAGGATGATTTTGCTATCTTGGGATATTTTGTGGAGGTGCAGGGTTTTGAGCATTCAGAAGGTTGACGTCGGGGACGTTGAGGGAAAATGACAAGTTGGCCAGATTCCGGACTTGATCGAGTTCTTCCTGAAACTTCAGCAATTTCTGTTCAAGTGGTGACATGTTCTCATGCAGGACCTGAGTACCTCGGCCATTAGTCTCCTCTACCCGTTCAATCATATTCTCCTTTCTGGTGCCGCTGGACTCTTCCATCATACTTTTGCCTTTTTCTTTTCCCTTAGGAGGACTAGGATGAGGAGTAGGTGGAGGGCCCTTGGATCTGGTGCGATAGGCTGATGATGCCAGAATGCACGAACTAACCTTTGGGGAGGGGAGTAAGAAAAATAAAAATAAAGGTAACCAAGTTAGTGATGATTATGAAAAGAATATTGTGGTATTTAAACACATAATGCGGAAATGTAAAGCGCGTCCTAAGTTAGGAATCTCTTTGTTCCCGAGGTAGGCCTAGCGACAAATTGATTTGGAGAACTTAAAATGCTAAATGCCTCATTTTATTGATAAGAAAAATAGACAAATCCCAAAACGATAGACGAAAAATAAAAGTCACTAATGGACATTGGTCTTATTACATTGATAGAAAAATAAAGACATTCCTATCTACTTGGTCCCAGAAGGACCTTCCCCAGACTCATAATTCTCGCTTTCCTTGTACAGTTTTCCCAGCTCGCAAAGTCCCAGCAATAGGTAGGGTCTATCTAGGTATCCCCCTGTAGCTCCCTCAGCCTTTTGACAATCTTCAACTCTTTTGATGAACTTTTCTTCCAGCTCGACTATACCTCGTTCCAAGTACCCCAGCCTCTTGTTGCCGTTGATAGCCATGTCCTTCCATTCCTCGATCAGTTTTTTGTTGGACTCATGTATCTTGTGGTGGTCATCCTCATTTTCACGGATCCTTTTGCGCAGTTGGTTGTATTTGACTTGTGCCTCGGCCCTTTCATCTATAACCCTGTGACATCGGATGTACCCCGGCTTGCTCTGACCACCTAGATCCTCTTCTAACCAACCAAGATAGAAAGGAGTACAACCGACATGATACCTGTATGGATCGATGGTCTCTTTCTCAAGTATAACTTTGCAGTGCCACAGGTGCTGAGCTTGGCATTTGTGAGGACTATCATTATTTTGAAAGTCAGCTCGAAGATGGCTCATCTTCTCAACCCTAGGGATGGATTTCTTCCTTCCTGCTTGCCTTATAACTCGAAGAGGGACGTAAGGGTATGTCCCCCTTAGCCCAATCAGTATCAGAAATGATGCGTCTCGGGATCGAATGATGAAATCATCCGTCGAAAACCATTAAAATATCCATTGAACCTGCTCTTCAGTCAAGTTATCAAAAAGTTGAACCCATCCCTCGATATTTTCAGGCTGAGCGAACATGTCAGGGATATAATTCATTCTCTTTGGTTGATGGAAAGCGATGTGGTCATCCCACATTTTGGGGTGAATGTCTTGTCGATATTCGCCTCTTTGGAGATGTTCCATGAGCTAGAGTTGAAGTAATAAATTGCAAACTTCGAAATGCTTTGCTCCTTGTTGAAACCTTTCTAAGGCCCGATATATGTCTGCAACGATCATGGGCACAATGTTGAAGTCTTGCCCATTTAATCCTTCCATTATGGTCTTAGTTACCATGGCTATCCTGGTATGTATCCTTTCCTTCTTCATCAGGAACACGATCAAACCCAAAAATCAAACCATAAACACGAACACTCAGTGATGGACGTGTCCCAGGGAGGTGATAACAAACTCTTCATGGTAGGTACGGTATGATTTGTTGTAGCCATATATTTAGTACAAGTAGTCAAAAGGAATGTACGAATTCTCCAAACATACCAATTCCGTGTCCTTTTTCAGACCCATCATTTTGAGGAAACTTTTGCCTGTGCGGTTCTCAGACATCAACAACCCTGGAGTTTCCCATACTAGGCTAGCCAGCCCTCCTATCTCTTCTACCAAAGGCGTCATTTCGATGTTCCCAAAGCGAAACACAGACCTTTCACGATCCCAGAATAGGGTAGCTACCTCTATTAACATTTTTTTAGGCTGGATTTCCAGGAGAGATGGTAGGTTACCCAAGTGTTTCCTGACGATAGCTTTGTCGCTAGAGTGCAGATCCTCCCAACAACTCAACAATTTTGGGTGGATATTCGAGACCATGCCGAATCTGGGGACTTCGTGCCTCATTTTTTATGCAAAGCCAATAAAGTTAGGCCTTTACCCCACCGAACTCGACTATTTATCGTCAATAATTAGCAGGAAGCATTTAGTTCTCTAAATAAATGCACAGAACGTGAGGGAGACTGTTGGGTTTAGGGAAACCCGGTGGACTTTTGGATAAGGCTATCTTAAAAGCTATCATGCGGACGACACTTTAGCTCGACTAGGTTTGACCATGATGCATGCAACAGTGCAACATAATAAAGTTTCTATGGGGTTTTAGACCGGTACCCTTGAGCGGACAACTCAAGGGGGAAAGGCACGGAACCGTCGACTGCACCGCTAATCGACTAGTTTTACCGCAAATAAGCCTTTCCGAATTTAATGGGTAATAATATAGGAAGAGCGCAACCACTCATCAAGCGTTGCTATAGTATTTTGTTTGGAACAAGTGGAGTATGAATGTTGAGCATGATTATGCAATAATAAGTATTGAAACAAGTTGTCACGTATTTGCACGTTAAAGAAAACGGTAAAAACGGTAGTAATGATTTAAAGCAGTTACAAAAGAAAACAAAGAGACATGTCAATTTCGTTTTTGAAGAAAAGTAAATACCCGAAGTAAACAATTATTTGCATGTAAAGGGAATAGGAAAGGTTGCAAATATTTAAAATAAAGTCACAAATTCAAGAAACAGTTTGAAATGGTAAAAGCCTGGATAGCCCCAGCGGAGTCGCCATGCTGTCGTGACCTCTTATTCCTCGCGGAATCGGGTTTATGACATTGGTTGGGACAACTCATTCCTTTTGGGAAAGGGGTTTGCATATTTTGAAGAGTCGCCACCTAACGATTTTAACGGTGCGTTAGGACACCTAAGGGGTTGAATTACGACTACGTTACTAACCAGATATTTGGGTAAGGGCTTGAAATTATCCTAAGGAGAAGGTGTTAGGAACCCCTCAGGATCCACAAGTGTGGTTCCCGGCCAAATGGTTTCGTGAATTTTTACAATTAGCAAATAACAAGTAAAGGCTCAAATAAGAGGGGATTTAAGTCTTAAGCATGCAGATGTTTACAAAAATAGTAAAGAAGATTAGCTTTCAAAAAGGATTATGAGCTAAGCATATAAAAGGTGTCCTAGGTTTATAATAATATGACTCACATCAATGCAATACCCGGTAATCACTCCTCGGAGAGGGGCTAGACGTGGTATTACCTCACCGGTCATCATATCCATATTCTACCCTTCCCACCCCGTAAGGTTATTAAAAACGAGTGTTGGTCTCGACCTCTATTGCATGTTGTTACCCGTCCCTTTTTATCAGTCCAGGAGGAAATTAGGACTCATATCCTAAAGGGAGGTGCTAGGCAGACCCTCAGGTTTTAAAGGTAAAATTCCAGGGCGACAGATAACAAAACAAGTTGGACTGTAGATAAAGGAAAGCATAGAAAGCAACTAAAGGCTCAAGTATTCCTCCACACACAGTACACATAAGCAGCATGTCTCATACACAACTAAGGTCCATATTAATTTAGAATCCTGAAGCATGGTATCTAGGTGATACACAAAGACAAACTTATTGCATAACTCAGAGAGGAAGTCTTAATCAGGCTTGCCTACTGGTTTTAAGCATGCTGACAGTTAAACATGATCACAAAGACAATTCTGATTTTATTTTTTTAAGTTAATTACCTAAGGCTGCCTAGGTGTAGGATAACATGCAATTCTAGGTGTTGAAGATGTACCAGGACTTATTATCAGTTGTTTAGAACATGGTCTATTGTTTTAGATATCTGTATTTAGACTAAGTGCAGTTAAATAGATACGATCCTATAGCATGATATCTAATGCAGCATGATGCCTAATAACTTAAACATGATTTCTAAATGCACATAGAATCACAACATTATGCACAGTTTCAGGAATAACATAGGGGATATATATTTAATGGTTGTTTACCTAGAACAGGATCTCTACGTGTATAGCATGATGAGACATGATTGCAGTTTATTTATCCTAGGATAGTACTTCTAGTTAAGTTTCAGAACATGAGCAGAATCACGCAATAACAACTTATTTTATTATAATTATTTATCCTATAGGCAGGATTTCTAAGCGTAGATGAGATGTTGAATACACATAAATCCTATGTAGCATGATATTTAATGCATGGCATGGTGTACCTAAACATGGCTGCTATTGCGCATAGAGAAAATAAACCTAGAAGCATGGTCTCTACCCTTAATTATACTACAACATGCATATCACCCATCCATTTTCATTATCCGACCCCAGAGTTGTTTACATTTAATTATTACAGACCATTGAATATGAATTACACAACTGAAATAGAAGAAAAATAAGAAGTTAACTATAGGAAGCCTACAGAATAGGCTCAAGTCTCCAGGTCCTCAATGCCAGGTATTATTTCACAACCTTCTCATAATCCGGGTGTGTCAGAGTTCCCTAAGGACCTCAAGGGCTCCCGGGCAGTGCTCACACCCATATTTCATAGCCAAAATAGAGTAAATGAAGTGTGGAATGGCTAGCCTCTGTGTGTCAAAGCTCATAGGGAGCTCAAGGGTCCCAAGGCAATGTCACACAGAAGGGGCAGAACCTAGATTTCTAAGAGTATATGAGAGAGTTCTTTTTATTTTTTAAAAGGTTTAAGTAAGAAAACAATTTTGAGAAAGGGTAAGTGAGAAAACAGTTTTGAAGTAAAAACTTGATTGGAATAGAAGTTCAACATCACACAAAGGACCAGGGATTTTCCAACAATCACAAGCAGGGGTAATGGGATGTGAGGGACAAATACAGAGCATGCGAGGGAACATGTAGCAGGCAGAAACACATATAGGCATGCAATCAGAAGATCCTAAGGGTTTAGAGGATCATGGGTACAGTAAAGTACCGGATTATATTAACACCAAACAACTAAGACCATGATTAAACTAATGTATCAGTCATAAGCATGGAGATTCACATAAGAAGCAAGTGCTAAGTATATAGAAACATGCTAGTCATAGACAAGTAAAGCATAAACTTAACAGGCAGAGGGGAGTTCAGGATCCTAGTTACATGTTGAACAACAGAATAATAAGTAAAAGCAAATTAGAAACACAATGAATTGCAATAGCAACAAAAACATATTTGTTTGAGAACTGAAATCTGAATTAGAACATACCAGTGAAGTGAAGAAAGCAGTAACACAAACAGGAAGTAGGAGATGCACAATAGTTAGCTTTGGCTTGCAGTCGGCTAACTTGGAATAGTAGTAACTACCACAGAAGAGAGAGAGAAAGAGAGAGAGAGAGCGGAGAGTTTTTTTAATTATGAGAGAGAGAGTTGAAAAGATTAGTTCATGTCTCTGTGTGTGTGTCTCCCATGGAATGAATAGAGTATATATATAGTTTGAAACTAGGTGAAAATAAGGGTATGAATCAAATTAGCCATAATTAAGGGACTGGGAACCAATCAAGGCATAACCAGCCCAAGTACTCCCTTGAATTAAGGAGTTATCAAACAGTAAGTAACAAATAGTAAAGGAGGTAAAACAGTGTTCATGACAAGCAATTAAGTATCCCTTAATTGAAGGTTGAACTCAAATGGCTAGTAGGTATGTATAATTAAGGAAAGTTACCATGCATAGGACATGTAAGAAAACAATTTCATACCAAATCAAGCAAACAATTGAGACTAGGTTCGGAAAAATATCAATTAAGGAAGCAATATCAATCATAGTAACAAATCAAGGTAAGAAAAACAAGTTAGGGGTTGGAAATCAGAAGAATATCTCATGAGAGATCAGTAGGGATTTTCGAATCATAGTGAATCAGAAATTCAAACAACTAGTGAATAGAGACTCTTATGTATAGCAGGAATGACCACATTAAGCAAAGTTATAAGTCAGGCAACAATTGAGTGACAAATAACACAGAATCAAGGACTCGAGAAAGCATAATATTAATTGAAGAGTATCAACATGAAACAACACGGTTGTTAAGAAAGAACACAGAAACCCTAGTTTATGAAATTATGAATCATGTGAGACAGGGAGGCAAGAAGGACCAAAGACAAATAACATAGGGTAAAGATCAATGAAGCATAAGCACATATGCGAACATGCAGGCAAACCAGTAGTTTTCAGGTTTTTGTGTCTAAAAAATTAGGGTTTCATATAGATACTAGTACAAATCAACAGAGTAGACATGATACATGTCACACCTCCTTTTTCCGACACAGGGTTGGATACGGGGGTTTTTCCAATTTAAGTGACATTATGCGGATTTGGGATTTATTTATTAGTTTCAGAGTCGCCACCCGGATTTTTGACGGTGTTCCGGGACACCATTTATTTATTGAAATCCCAAATCGAGGAGATTTTGACTCTGTTTTGATTTGTCTGCGGCCAGAGATCCGAGTAAGGAATCCTGTTAACCCGGGAGAAGGTGTTAGGCATTCCCGAGTTCCGTGGTTTTGGCACGGTCGCTTAA
>MDKI01045456.1:0-16812 GCA_005239505.1 Nicotiana paniculata
AAATCAATGTTTTGCTTCTCTGAGTAATATTCCACAGGCGTCTCTTGTCTCTAATGGAATCCCTCTTCAAGTTGTGTTTTTGGGTCTATTTATATGTTTAGGCCAAACCCTAAACGTGTAGGAGGCTTCTATTCAAACCGGGAAACACTTAAAATCTTCAAAACTCGGATTTGACTGGACCAGGGACCAGGCGTTACAGGTGAAATGCCTGGCCAGGCCTGGTGTTAGGACCCAAACGCCTGGCTAACGCCTATCCAAGCCTGGCGTTAGGGCTCAAACGCCTGGCTCAACGTATTTTTGACGTTTATGCATCCATTTAACTCGGCTTCCATCTCCAATTCACCTAACATGAAATAGACTCCATTATGCACATATGAAGTGTATTTTTATCAATAACGCACATAAAATGTAAGGCATATAATGCGTTAAACCATGAATTCTAGCCACACATCAGAGTTACAATTCATGAATTTCTAGGAGTTACTACAAGTAAAAGTCTGAAATAAATACAACTGTTTGAACGAAAGTAACAGTAAAAATAGGGAAATATAGACGGGGACTTCAAGGTCTACGAACGCCAGCACATCTACCTTGAGTCTCCAAAGAACCAGTCCGAGCTGCTACGCCTCTCGATCAGCTAGGACCAATGCCAATATCTGCACAAGAAGTGCAGAGTGTAGTATCAGTTCAATCGACCCCATATACTCTATAAGTGCCGAGCATAACCTTGACGAAGTTGTAATGAGGTTAAGGCGGGTCAATCACCCTACAACCTGTATGCAATATATATAATAAAGACAGAAAAGGAAATACAGTATAAAATAAAACAGTAAATTGCAAGTAATAACTACAACTCCAGAAAATAAGCCAGCAACGTTCAAAATTTACCAATCCTTAAGTGCAAAAGAAAATACCGTGAGGCTATCATAGTCTAAAGGAAATACAAACACACAGGTTGTTTCGGCGCGCAACCCAATCTCACCGTACATCACATCCTCCCTTATTTCCTCATAATAACATGAACAACAATTAATATATATAGAAGTGTTGTGACGCGCAACCCGATCCCAACATATCACAATATCATAATCATAGTTTACCCTTATTCCGCCGAAACAATCCACCCTTATTACATCTGTTGCGGCGTGCAAACCGTTCCCACTGTACAGTCTTGACTCAACCTTATTCCACCTCAACATACCATCCTTATTTCACCTGTTGTGGCTTGCTACCCGATCCCACCATATCAATATCAAGCACTCAATATGCACAGTAAAACTCATATTTCAAATCACATAAAACCCCTTTACAATTCCTAAACACTAAACAGAAACAAATAGGACACCTTATACAACATGATAATCCGCATAAGTAATACTACACAATGAGACCAATCCATAATTTACAAGTAGAAGGTACAAATAAACCAACTTGAGTAAATAGTAAGAATTAATGAATCTATGGAAAGAACTAATATCATGAACAGGAGGAAATAATGACTAACATGTAGCAATTAGGCATGGGAACACATTTAGAGCATATAACAACTAAGACAGGGAAAGAAATAATCTAAGAAGAATGGGGAAACAGGGAAAATAGATAATCTGGTGGCGCATAAGCACTCGTCACCTCACATATACTCCGCTCACATGAAATTCACATAGCACATAGTCCGAGGGTTCCTAATTCCCTTAATTCAAGGTTAGATACAACACTTACCTCGCTCCAAGGACCACCCACTGCTCAATCACAACCTTGCCTCTCAACAAGCCTCCGAACCAATAGAATCTAGCAAATTACCAACCAAACGAGTCAAATTAAGCTTTAGGAATTACCCATGATTGCAAGAATACAATTTAGGCCATTTTTGAAGAAAGTCAACAAAGGTCAACCCCCGAGCTTGCTTGGTCCAATCCCGAAGTTCGGTCCAAAACTCGATTACCCATTCACCCTGAGCCCGATTATGTAATTTGTTTTGGAATCCGGCTGCAATTTGAGGTCTAAATCCCCAATTTACCAAATCCATAATTTCTACCCAAAAACCCCTAATTCGACCATGAAAACACTAGATTTTAGATTTAAAACTTGTGAAATGTAATGAAAGATTGAAAGGAAATAGGTTAGAATCACTTACCAATGATTTGGGGAAGAAAGAGTCTTGAAAAAATCGCCTCTAGGGTGTTTTGAAATTTTGAAGACTGAACCAAAAATCCCGTCTAATCCATATTTGATCAGTTGCAGATGTCGCATTTGCGACCTGGATTTCGAAAATGCGAACCCCGCAAATGGGAAGAGTTAGTCGCAAATACGACGAACATAACACCTTTGCTTTCTTTGCAAATGCAAAGAATAGTTCCCAATGCCAGCTCTGACCTGATCGCAAATGCGACCCAATGATCGCAAATGCAAAGAATCTCCCTCCCCAGTTCCCATCGCAAATGCGAAAATTTGTTCGCAAATGCGACCTCTGGCCTTCCCGCAAATGCGACCTCTTGATCGCGAATGCGAACTTATGCTGACCTAGGCACTATTCGCAAATGCGAAGAAATGGCTTGCAAATGCGAGCCTATAAGAAATTGGGAATGTTTGCCGAGATCAGAGTCCAATTACCAGAAATTGCAAACACCATTAGCCTATCCGAAACTTACCCGAGCCCTAGGGGCTCTAAACCAACTATACACCAAAGTCTAAAAACATCATACGAACTTGATCGAGCGATAAAATCACCAAAATAACCCCTAGAACTACAAATAGAACACCAAATCAAATGAAAGTTTCAAGAAAACTTTAAAACTTCTATTTTCACAACTGGACGATCGAATCACGTCAAACCAACTCCGTTTCTCACCTAATTTGGAAGATAAGTCATAAATGTACTATTGGACCTATACCGGGCTCCGGAACTAAAATACAGACCCAATATCCAAAAGTCAAACATCGGTCAAACATTTCAGGTTCATTAAGCCTTAAACATTCAAATTTCTATAAAATGCGATAACTTGGGCTAGGGACTTCCGAATTTAATTCCGGGCATACACCCAAGTCCCAAATCACGAAACGGACCTACCGGGACCGTCAAAATATGAATTCGGATCCGTTTGTTCAAAATGTTGACCGAAGTCAACTCAAGTGGATTTTAAGGCAAAAATTCATATTTTTCTTAGTTTTTAACATAAATGCTTTTCGGAAAGATGCTCGGACTGCGCATGCAAATCGAGGAAGGCTAAAACCAGATATTTAAGGCTTCCGATCACATTATTAGGTTTCAAAGCATAAGATGATCTATCGGGTTATCACGTTCTCCACCTCCAAAATAACCGTTCGTGCTCGAACGAACATAGAAAAATACCTGAACTGGTGAAAAGGTGGGGATATCTCCTCCGCATGTCCGACTCGGACTCCCAAATAGCTGCCTCGACGGGCTGACCTCTATACTACACTCGGACTGAAGGATAATTCTTCAACCTCAACTAACGAACCTGCTAGGATAGAATAGCCACCGGCTCCTCCTCGTAACTCAAATCCTTGTCCAACTAGACAAAGCTGAAATCTAACATATGGAACGGATCACCGTGATACTTCCGGAGCATGGACACATGGAACATTGGATGAACTACTGCTAACCCCGGTGGCAACGTAAGCCTGTAAGCCATCTCTCTCACTCTCTCTAGAATCTTAAAGGGCCCGATATACCTAGGGCTCAACTTGCCCTTCTTTCCGAGCCTCATTACTCCCTTCATGGGTGATACCCGGAGCAACACTCTCTCCCCGACCATGAATGCAACATCACAAACTCTACATTCGGCATAACTATTCTGCCTGGACTGAGCCGTGCAAAGTCGATCTTGAATAATCTTGACCTTACCCAAGGCTGTACTAGGTCCGTACCCAACAATCGAGCCTCCCCCAGCTCGAACCACCCAACTAACGGCTGGCACCGCCTATCGTATAATGCCTCATAGCGAGCCATATGAATGCTCGACTGGTAGATGTTGTAGTAGGCGAACTTTTAAAGGGGCAAGAACTGATCCCACAATCCTCCGAAGTTTACAATACATGAGCGAGACATATCCTCCAATATCTAAATAGTGCGCTCGACTGTCCGTCTGTCTAAGGATGAAACGCTGTGCTCAACTCAACCCATGTTCCCAACTCACGCTGTACTGCCCTCCAGAAGTGCGAGGTGAACTGCGTACCTTGATCAGAAATGATAGATACAGGCACACCGTGAAGATGGACGTTCTCGTGGATGTAGATCTCGGCTAACCGCTCTGAAGAATAGGTAACTGCCGCCAGAATTAAATGAGCTGACTTGGTCAGCCTTTCGACAATGACCCAAACTGCATCGAACTTCCTCTAATTCCGTGGAGGTCCAACAACGAAATCCATACTGATACGCTCCCACTTCCACTCAGGAATCTCTAATGCTCATACTTTACTTGCTGACAATTTAGACACCGAGCTACATAAGCAACTATATCCTTCTTCATCCTCCTCCACCAATAATGCTGTCGTAAGTCCTGATATATCTTGGCGGCACCCAGATGAATAGAATACTGGGAACTATGGGCCTCCTTAAGAATCAACTCACAAAGTCCATCCACATTAGGCACACAAACACGACCCTGCATCCTCAAGACTCCGTCATCTCCAATAGTAACCTGCTTAGCACCACTGTGCTGCACTGTGTCCCTAAGGACCAACAAGTGAGGGTCGTCATTTTGCCGATCTCTAATGCGCTCAAACAAAGTAGACTGAGCAACCGTACAAGCTAGAATAAGGCTAGGCTCATAAATATCCAACCTCACAAACTGGTTGGCTAAAGTCTGAACATCTGATGAAAGCGACCTCTCACCGATTGGAATGAACGCAAGGCTGACCATACTCGCTGCCTTTCTACTCAAGGCGTCGGCCACCATATTAGACTTCCCGGGATGATACATGATGGTGATATCATAGTCTTTCAATAGCTCCAATCACCTCCTCTACCTCAAATTAAGATCCTTTTGCTTGAATAAATACTGAAGGCTCCGATGATCCGTGAAAACCTCACACGACACGCCGTAAAGATAGTGGCTCTAAATCTTTAGTGTATGAACAATGGACTAGCTCTAAGTCATGGACATGGTAATTCTTCTCATGAACCTTCAACTACCGTGACACATATGCAATCACCCTTCCCTCCTGCATCAATACTGCATCGAGCCCAACACAGGACGCATCATAATATACCGTATAAGATCCTGATTCTGTGGGCAACACCAACACCGATGTTGTAGTCAAAGTGGTCTTGATCTTCTAAAAGCTCGCCTCACACTTGTCTGACCATCTGAAAAGGACACCCTTCTAGGTTAACCTGGTCAACATGGCAGCTATGGATGAAAACTCCTCCACAAATCATGGTAATAGCCCGCGAAACCCAAGAAACTCCTGATCTCCGTGGCTGAAGTGGGTCTAGGCCAGTTCTGAACTACCTCAATCTTCTTAGTATCTACCTGAATGCCCTCTACTGATAATCATGCCCCAAGAAAGCGACTGAATCCAACCAAAACTCGCACTTTGAAAACTTAACACATAACTGGATGGCTCTTAGAGTCTGAAGTACAATTCTAAGATGTTGTTCATGCTCCTATCGACTCCGGGTGTAGATTAAGATATCATCAATAAACACAATCACAAAGGAGTCCAAATAAGGCTTTAAAACTCGGTTCATCAAATTGATGAATGCTACTGGGGCACAACCCAAAAGACATCACTTGAAACTCTTAATGCCCGTACCAAGTCCGAAAAGCTGTCTTAGGGACATCAAATGGCCTACTACTCAACTGATGGTAGCCATATATTATATCAATCTTCAAAAACACCTTGGCACCCTCAATCTGATCAAATAAGTCATCAATCCTCGGCAATGGATACTTGTTCTTGATGGTGACTTTGTTCAACTGTCGATAATCTATGTATATCCTCATCGATCCATCCTTTTTCTTCACGAACAACATAGGTGCACCCCAGGGCGAGACACTAGGTCTAATGAAGCCCTTATCAAGCAAATCTTGCAACTGTTCCTTTAATTCCTTCAACTCCGATGAGGCCATACGGTATGGCAGAATGGAAATGGGTTGAGTGCCCAGAGCCAAATCAATATAGAAATCAATATCCCTGTCAGGTGGCATCCCCGACAGGTCTGTAGGAAACACCTCTGGAAACTCACGAACAATTGGTACTGAATCCATGGAAGGAACCTCCGCACTAGAATCCCGAATATAAGCCAAATAAGCTAGACACTCATTCTCGACCATATGTCGAGCCTTCATATAAGAGATAACCCTACTGGTAGAATGGCTAGAAGTCCCTTTCCACTCTAATCGAGGAAACCCCGAAAAGGCTAAGGTCACCGTCTTAGTGTGACAGTACAATATAGTGTGATAACGTGACAGCCAATCCATACCCAAGATAACATCAAAATCAACCATATCGAGAAGTAGAAGATCTAAACTAGTCTCAAGACTCCCAATGGTGACTACACATGAACAATAAACACAATATACAACAATAGCATCCCACACAGATGTGGACACATACACAAGAGCACTCAAAGAATCACGAGGCACATCCAAATATAGCAAAATAGGATGACACATAGGACTAAGTAGAACCCGGATCAAATAGAATTGAAGCATCTCTACTGCAAACTGAAATAGTACCTGTGATAACAACGTCAGATGACTCAGTCTCAGTCCTGGTTGGGAAAGAATAACATCGAGGCTGGTCCCCACCACCCTAGATTATGTCCCTGGGACGACCTCTAGCTGGCTGGCCTCCACCTCTAACGACCTGACCTCCACCTCTAACAGTCTGGCCTCTACCTCTGGCTGCCTGACCCCTGCCTTTGGCTAGCTGAGTAGGCGGTGCAACAACTGGTTTTGGGACCATGGCACGAGAACTTTGATGCTCTGGCGTGATGCCCAATAATCTCAGACATTTCCTTCTAATATGCCCATAGCCACCACACTCGAAACATCTATCCTGGTACTGTGGCTGCGAAACCTGAGACCGACCCGAACGAGTCTGATGATCGCGGTAATAACTCTGAATAGGAGGTGCACTGATAGAGGCTGGTGGTGCACTATAGGCTGGTTTCCCAGAATGAGGTACATAAGGACCATGACTCCCTAAAGCAATGTGAGATGCCTGAAGCACTGAATGAAACGGCCTGGGAGGATGGACTCTACCAAAAGTACCCCTACCTCCAGATGAGGCACCGCTGAACCCACCGGAATGATGAGGTCTCTTGTTAGACCCTAGACCTCCCTGTGCAAGAACCATCTCGACTCGCCTGGCGACATTGACAGCCACCTGAGAGAAATCTCACTCGTAGTCTCCTTAACCATCTGCAATCTGATAGGTTGAGAAAGTCCCTCAATAAAACTCCTCACCCTCTCTATCTCTCGGTAGGAAGTAGAAGAAGAGCATGACGAGCCAAATTCACAAAATGGGTCTCGTACTGAGTAATAGTCATACTGCCCTGCTGGAGACGCTCGAACTAACGATGATGCTCCTCTCTCGATGTGATAGGGAGGAACTTCTCTAGGCTGGTCCCAAGTAAGAGCAGGCGACTCAGCTGGTCTGATCAACAAATAATCTCTCCACTATTTCTTGGCAGAATCTGACATCTGAAATGCAACAAAATCGACCCCATTAGTCTCCACTATACCCATGTTCCGTAGCACCTCATGACAGCTGTCAAGATACTCCTGGGGATCCTCTGAATATGCACCACTAAAGTGAACTGGGAAGAGATTAGTGAACCTGTCCAATCTTCATAAAGCCTCAGAAGATATAACTGACCCATCACCGGCCTGTGCCGTAATAACTGGCTGAACTATTCCTATTGGATGAGCTGTTAGAGTATGATACTAGGGAGCTATCTGCTCCGAAGTGTGAGTAGTAGGAGTCTGAGCTCCCCCTCCAGCCTGAGAGACTGCTGGTGCCATGGGAATGCGCCGGTTTGGTCCACACTCTCCATAAGGCCCACAAACCGGACCAAAGCGTCCTGAAACACTAGGGTGGCAATGAACCCTTCCGGAACCTGAGCTGGCCCAACAGGAACAGTCTGAGCTGGAACCTCCTCGTCAAAATCTACTTGAGGCTCCACTATTGGGGCTATTCTCGGGCTCTGGGCTGAGCCCTGCCCCTACCCCGGCCTCTGGAACGGCCTCAGACTCGACCCCTACTCCTCGTAGGAGCTGCCACTAGGGGATCTGGCTACTGCTCAGTTGAAGATGCGGTACGTGTTCTCGCCATCTGCGAGAGAATAAGAGTAGAAGAGTTCAATTAGCATTGAGAGAAAAAAATCACACGACAAAGAAGAATATAAGTAAAAATTTGTTCCTAACCTTCATAGCCTCCGGGAGATAAGTACAGACGTCTTTGTACCAATCCCCCAGACTTTACTAAGCATGCTCGTGAATTGTGAGACCTAGGAAACCTAGTGCTATGATACCAACTTGTCAAGACCCAAAATTCTCACCTTCGAGATCATGATGGCGTCTAAAATTTCACTTGCTAGGCAATCCAACGTTAGAGTTATTAAGCAAATCCTTATTCAATTCAGTAAATAACATCTAATAAAGCTAAAACGAAATAAAGCGAGTACAGAATATTATAAATGCTTTAACACTTGCTACAACCCGGATCTGAAGTCTCAATTCACGAACTTCTAGGATTTACTACAAATAAAAGTCTGAAATAAATACAACTGTTTGAACGAAAGAAATAGTAAAAACAGGGAAAGATAGACGGGGACTTCAAGGTTTGCAAACGCCAGCAGATCTACCTTGAGTCTCAAAAGAACCAGTCCGAGCTGCTACACCTCTCAATCTGCTGGGACCAATGCCAAAATCTGCACAAGAAGTGCAGAGTGTAGTATGAGTACAATCGATCCCATGTACTCTATAAGTGTCGAGCCTAACCTCGACGAAGTAGTGACGAGGCTAAGGCGGGTCACTCACACTACAACCTGTACGCAATATATATAATAAAGACAAAAAAGGAAATACATAATGGAATACAACAAAAAACTTGCAAGTAATAACTGCAACTCCAGCAAATAAGCCAGCAACGTTCAAAATTTACCAATCCTTACGTGCAAAATAAAATACCGTAAGGCTATCATAACCCAAAGGAAATACAAACACACAGGTTGTTACGACGCGCAACCCTATCCCACCATACGTCACATAATCCTCCCTTATTTCCTCATAATAACATGAACACCATTGAATATATATATATATATAAGTGTTGTAACGCGCAACCCTATCCCACCATATCACAATATCATAATCATAGTTCACCCTTATTCCACCAAAACAATCCACCCTTATTACACCTGTTGCAGCGTGCAACCCGTTCCCACCATACAATATAGATTCTTCCTTATTCCACCTCAACATACCACCCTTATTTCACCGGTTGTGGCGTGCAACCCGATCCCACCATACCAATATCAAGTACTCAATATGCACAGTAAAACTCAAATTTCAAATCACAGAAAAACCCTTTACAATTCCTAAACACCAAACTGAAATAGATAGGACACCTTGAACAACATAATAATCTGCATAAGTAATACTACACAGCGAGACCAATCCAAAATTTACAACTAGAAGGTACAAATAAACCAACTTGAGAAAATAGTAGGAAATCATGAAACTATGGAAAGAACTAATATCATGAACAAGAGGAAACAATGGCTAACAGGTAGCAATTAGGCATGAGAACACATTTAGAGCATATAACAACTAAGACACGGAAAGAAATAATCTAAGAAGAACGGGGAAACAGGAAAAACAGATAATTCAGCAGCACATAAGCACTCGTCACCTCACATATACGCCGCTCATATAAAATTCATATAACACATAGTTCAAGGGTTCCTAATTCCCTCAAGTCAAGGTTAGACATAACACTTACCTCATTTCAAGGACCACTCACTGCTCAATCACAACCTAGCCTCTCAAACAAGCCCCCGAACCAATAAAATGTAGAAAATTACCAACCAAACGATTCAAATCAAGCTTTAGGAACTACCCACGATTGCAAGAATTCAATTTAGGAACTACCCACGATTGCAAGAATTCAATTTAGGCCATTTTTGAAAATTGTCAACCCCCGAGCCCGCTTGGTACAATCCCGAAGTTTGGCCCAAAACCCGATTATCCATTCACTCCCGATCCTGGTTATGTAATTTATTTTGGAATCCGACCTCAATTTTAGGTCTAAATCCTCAATTACCAAATCCCTAATTTCTACCCAAAACCCCTAATTCCACCATGAAAACACTAGATTTTAGGTTAAAAACTTGTGAAATGTAATGAAAGATTGAAAGGAAATGGGTTAGAATCACTTACCAATGATTTGGGGCAGAAAGAGTCTTGGAAATATCGCCTCTAGGGTTCTAGGTTTTGAAAATTTGAAGAATGAACCAAAAATCCCGTCTAAGTCATATTTGATGAGTTTCAGATGTCACATTTGCGATCTATGCAAACCCTGCAAATGTGAAGAGTCAATCTACGACGACCATCACACCTCTGCTTTCTTCGCAAATGCGAATAATAGTTCGCAATTGCAAACTCTGAACTTATTGCAAATGCGACCCAATAATCGCAAATGTGAATAATCTCCCTCCTGGTTCCCATCGCAAATGCAAAGATTTGGTCGCAAATGCGACCTCTGGATTTCCCACAAATGCGACCTCCTGATTGTGAATGCGAACTTATGGTGACCTAGTGTAACGACCCGGCCGGTCATTCTGTAAGATTAGCCCCGTTTCTACTTTATCATATGTTTCTTAGCCTATTTATGTTGTGTTGGATCGGTTGGTTCGGGTTCGGAGTGGTCGTGGTGAGAACAGAGACACTTAGTCTCTTAAATTAGCTTAATAGTTGAAAAAGTCAACGGGGAGTTGACTTATTGGTAAACGACCTCGGAATTTTGTTTTTTTGTGGCTCGGATAGCTTCGTTATGTGATTTGGGACTTAGGAGTGTGTTCGGATTGAAGTTTTGATGTCCGGTGTAGAATTAGGCTTGAATTGGCGAAAGTTAGTTTTTGGCGATTTCCGGTCGGTAGTGGAAAATAGACTATCAGGATCAAAATGGAATTCCGACAGTTGGACCAGGTTCGTAATGTCATTTTGGATATGTGTGCAAAATTTCAGGTCAATCAGATGTATTTAAGCATCATTGGCGAAATTTAGAAATTTCAAAGTTCATAGGCTTGAATTTGATGTAATTTTGGTGTTTTTGCGTTATTTTTGGTGTTTCGAAGGCTCAAATAAGGTTGAATGATGTTATGGGATATGTTGGTATGTTTGGTTGAGGTCCCAAGGGCCTCGGGTGTGTTTCGGGTGATAAACAGACCAACTCTTGGCTTAAAAAAATTGGGCAGATTTTGCTAGTGTGAGTTTTTGGTTTCCTTCTACGCGATCGCGGGAGGATATTTGTGATCGTGTAGGCCTAGCTGGGGATGGCAGGATTCTTGTTATATGCGATCGCGTGGTGGAGGTCGCGATCACGTAGATTTGAAGGGGCACTTTGGGGGTTGAGTCGTTGTTCTTCACGATCGCGTGGGAGTTTCCGCGATCGCAGTAAAGAAAGAGGCCTGGGCAGAACAATTTTTAAGTTCTAAATTTGGGGATTCTTGGCCATAACTCAATATTTTCATTAGAGAGCTCGGGGGAAGGAGATTTTGGACGAGATTTTCAGTGGGGTTCTTGTGGTAAGTGTTCTTCAATCATTTTTGGTTCAATTTCATGAATTTGTCTTGATTTTCACCATGCAATTTGAGGAATTGAAGTAGGAAATTTTGGAAATATGGGAAGAAAGTTTTGGAATTTCTTTTGGTGTTTTGAGTGGGCAATTGAGGTCGGATTTTGGTAAATTTGGTATGGATAGAATCGTAAGGGAATGAGGATTCTAGTTTTGTGATTTTTATCGAATTCCGAGATATGGGCCTGGGGCTCAGTTTTGGCCGAATTTCAAAAATTGTGTTAAAATTTATATCTTTCGATTGGGTTTTTTTTCCGTTAGCGTATATTGATGATGTTAATATGATTTTGGTTAGATTCGGAGCATTTGGGACCAATTCTAGGGGCAAGTGCATCGCGGAGTAGCTTTTGGGTTGTGTTGAGGTAAGTAACGAATGTAACTCTAAACCTGTGGGTATGACACCCCGGTATTTGATATAGTTTTGGTAAATCAGGTGACGCACATGCTAGGTGACGAGCGTGGGGGCGTGCACCGATAGGGATTGTGACTTGGTCCATCCTGTAGCGACTATTAAGCCGCGTATTCGATTTGTAACCCTGCGATATCCTTTATTTTAGAAATTTATACTTGTTTATGGGTTGTGAGCCATGTTTGGGGACACGTGCCAACCTGTTTAGACCCTCAGAGGTACTTTTACACTATTCTCATACTATCCTGATAGAACAATTGTGAACTCAGTCATGTTTCCTACTTGTTATTATTTTCCCTGTTATCACACTGCTTTGAAAACTCTGAAAAGTATTTTGGGTTGAGTCCCGTGTGTTGAGATGAATTTCCCAAGTGGCTTGTGAGGATGATTGAGTCAGGCCGAGAGCCAAGTATGTGAGGATAGTTATGGATCGGGCTGCATGCCGCAACAATATATATGTGTTAGGCCGAGCACCTAGTATCTGAGGATAGTCATGGGACGGGCTGCAAGCTGCAACAATATATATGTTATCTATTACATATGGATCGGGATGCATGTCGCAGCAATATAGATTATATATGGGTCGGGCCGCACGCCGCATCAATATAGATTATATATATATATATGGGTCGAGCTGCACGCCGCAACAATGTACATATTGGATCGGGGTGCATGTCGCAGCAGATATAGCGCTTGGGCTGAAGGAGCCCCTCCAGGAGTCTGTACACCCCTAGTGAGCGCAATCGACTATTATATGGATCGGGCTGCACGCCACAGCGTATGTTATGAGGATTGGGATGCACGCCGCAACATTATCGATATGTATATATGTAGTTAGTGGAGCGGGCTGCCCGCCACAACCGTTGTGTATTCATGGTACTTGCTGAGTACGAGTGTTTAAGTGAGCGCATGAGATACTGATAGTGGAGTCACGAGTGACTGAGAGGCTTGCCCGAGAGGCTTTATTGTGAGTGATACTGTGCCCTAGGGGCTTATATTTTATGAAAATGTTGTTTTCACTGTTCTTTACACTGAGCCTTTGATGATAAATGTTTTTATACGAGATTTTTAAATGGAAACCGGAGTTTTATGAAATATTCGGAATAGATTCCTGACTTGATTTATTCATTTCCATTGTTACTTATTATATGAATTTAGATGATTTATAAATGCTCGTCTCTACACTCAAGTTTTTAGTTACTTTGATTACTTACTGAGTTGGTATACTCATGTTACTCCCTGCACCTGTGTGTGCAGATCCAGGTACCGGACCATCTCACTAGTTGATTTTCGGACGTGGTTGGAGTTGTTCGAGGATCGAGGTAGCTTCTCAGCGTCCCCAGCTTACCTTCTTTCTTTTCCTCAGTTCATAATTTTGTCTTTTGTACTCCAGGCTTTGTAGTAGCAAGCCACCTTGTTGTACATTGTATTTACAGTTCTAGATGCTCATGACAGTTGACTCCAGGTTTTGGGGAAATGTATAAATTGTTCATCTCATGTTGCTATTTTAAAATTTGCTAAATTTTGGGAAATTATGAAATATTATGATAGTCTGAAATGGTTGGCTAGCCTAGTTCCATGATAGGCGCCATCACGGCCGGCTTAGGATTTGGGGTCGTGACAAGTTGGTATCAGAGCCTAGGTTACATAGGACTCAATGGTCATGAGCAGGTTTAGTAGAGTCTTGTGGATCGGTACAGAGACGTCTGTACTTATCTTCGAGAGGCTGCAGAACCCTTAGGAACAATCTCATTTTTTTGAATTCTGTCGTGCCATTTTGTTGATTCTGGAAATCTAAACTTCTCTTGTTTCATTCTCTCACAGATGGTGAGGACTCGCGCTATCGATCAGGGTGACCAGCCACCAGCTAGACCGGCGAGAGTTCGAGGCCGCAGTCGAGGCCGTGGTAGAGGTAAGGGCCAGCCCGTGCGGCAACTAGGGCAGTATCAGTTGATCCCCTACTATTTAGGATCAGGTTCCCGCCGCAGCTACTCCAGCAGGACAGGCTCAGGCACCGACATTTCCTATTGTTATTTCGGGTCTTCAGGAGACCTTGGCTCAGATCTTGGGTGTGTGTACCACCCTTTCTCAGGCAGTTGTCGCTAATTCTTAGGCCGGGGGAGGCAGTCAAACTCCAGTTGCCCTGACACCTGATTACTCAGGGCCATCAGACACTGGGGGCGGTTTCAGCCCAGCCGGTTGCTCCAGTTCAGGACTTCGTGGTCCCCGCTATGCCAGTTGATGAGCAACGTAGGCTGGAGAGGTTTAGTAGACTTCAGCCTCCGACATTCAGTGGTGCTGAGGGCGAGGATTCCCAGGGTAAGTGTTAGCGGATGCTTAAACTGCTGGGATTCTGAAGACCAGTGGGGTCTCGTTTGCTACTTTTCAGTTTTCTGGTGCTGCTTTCACTTGGTGGGAGTCTTTTGAGAGGCGTAGGCCTGTTGGTTCAGCACCCCTCACCTGGCAGCTGTTCTCCACTATCTTCTTGGAGAAGTATGTACCCCAGTCTCACAAGGAGGAGTAGCGCAGATATTTTGAGCAGCTGTATCAGGGGGAGCTATCAGTGATGCAGTATGAGATGCGATTTTCAGAGTTGGATCGTCATGCCACCGAGTTGGTCCCTTCTGATAGGGAGAGGATTAAGAGGTTCGTGGATGGCCTCACTTACCAGCTCTGCCTCTTCATGACTCGGGAGAGAGAGTCAGGTGCTACCTTCGAGCAGGTTGTTGATATTGCTTGAGATATTGAGTCATTTTGCTGCCAGGAGCGGGTAGAGATGGAGGCCAAGAGGCCTCGTGGATCGGGTGGTTTTAATGGTGCTCCTTCCAGGGGGCATATTCAGCATGTTAGATGCCATTCGTTCAGGCCTCCTCGGTCAGGCCGCCAACCTATAGTGGTGCATCTTCGGGGCATGGTCCCCGCGGTTCTCAGCTAGGCCATTCTTCATTTGTTGCCCTTCCAGCCCAGAGTGCAGCTCGAGCACCATCAGTTTAGGGTTCCTCTAAGCATGGTTCTCCTAGTGGCCATTCTGGTGCCAGGGGTTCTTTTCAGTCCCTGTCTCCAGCTCCAGGGAGTTGCTATGAGTGTGGAGAGTTTGGGCATATGAGGAGGCAGTGTCCTCATCTTCTTGGAGGTCCATCTCAGTTGAGGAGACAACCTTCAACTTCAGCTCCAGTTATTTCACCACCCACCCAGGCAGCCAGGGGTGGTAGTCAGTTAGTTAGAGGCCGCCCTAGAGGGGGAGGTCGAGTAGGTGGAGGTCAGGCCCGTATGTATGCATTTCCAGCCAAGCCATATGCTATGGACTCCGATGTAGTGATCGTTGGTATTGTCTCAGTCTGTTTCCGAGATGCTTTGGCTTTATTTGACCCTGGTTCTACATATTCCTATGTTTCTTCATATTTTTCCCATTTTCTGGATATGCCCCGTGAGTCTTTAGTTATATCTGTTCATGTGTAACTCCGGTGGGTGATACTGTTGTTGTGGACCGTGTGTATCTGTCGTGTGTGATATCTATTGGGGGTCTGGAGACTCGAGTAGACCTACTGTTACTCATCATGGTCGATTTTGATGTTATATTAGGCATGGATTGGTTATCTCTGTGTCATGCTATTCTTGATTGTCACGCTAAGACCGTGACCTTAGCTATGCGAGGATGTCTGATCACGCTCAACTATGTCTTGTAGAAGACTAAGCGGGCGTTGCAAATATAATCCGGGGGTATTATGCCCAGAGTCGATCCCACAGGGAATAGACGTATCAATTGAGTTTATAAAATACTACTGGTACTTAATCAATTTTCTCAAGACTTTTGAATATCAATTTGTGTTGTTTAACTAATTCTACTAACAATAATAATAAACTAACAATTAACTAACAATTTAATGTAAACAATGATAATAAAGGTCTAAGGTTATGGGTTCCCCCACTGGTGAATTCTTTCTTGGATATTTCTTATAGTTTAATTGGCTATCTCTCTCAATCATGAACGCTCTAACTATCATAAATCTCTCTCAAGTAATTATGATAATTTACTAGACGCACTCTCTCAAGTTACGCTAGCTAGATCGCAATACAGTTCACTTTAGATTGCACCCGAGGTATCGTTATCTCTAATCTAACCTCTAAACCCTCGGTTATGACTTTCGTCTATACTCCGGGAGTGGTGTTGTTCAAGCAACTACCTAAATATGCACTCTCTCTCAAGTAGATACATAATAAATAGGAATAGTTAATCAAGGGCCCTTTCAATCAACTATAATAAGAACGTAGTTGAACAAAAAGAGATTAATCAACCAAAATATATTAATATCACAATGAATTCATCCCCAACGGGTTCTACCAAAACCCTAGACTAAAGAATTTAGCTACTCATGTTATTGAGAATCAAAACTAAAAGAAATTGCATAATTGAAATACAAAGTAATGAATACTAGATGTAGAAATCAATGTTTGTCACTTCTATGGTGTTTTCTTGTTGAATCCTTCGAAATCCTCCCGAATCTCCTCCGTCCTCAAGTTGTGTTGTTTGGTGTCTATTTATATGTTTAGGGCGAACCCTAACCATGTAGGAG
>MDKI01010697.1:0-15379 GCA_005239505.1 Nicotiana paniculata
TATTATTCCGCAACAGTAATAGTTGGAACACGAAGAAGAACCAGGTTCTTCTACTGAGACAACTCTCCAAAATTAGGTACCACACAAAGTAACCTATATTCTTGTGTGGTATTGAAGTCTAAAACATTACATTGGGTTCCAATTAAATCCGAATTTGCGCCGGGAAGTTCCATATCAGGGTAGAACGCTCTTTAACAAAGACAATTTTATATTTAGAGCTCGAACACAAGACCTCTAATTAAGGACGAATGAGTACTTACCACTCTACGACAACCCGGACTGATATATAATGTAGTGTTAATGAAACGTGGAGTGAGATAATGAATGAAAATAGAAATCATTTGCTTTACTTTTTCGTGGCTTATGTGGCCAGCCATGGATGTATTATATTTTCATACACCTCACATAGTCCAACTAAAGCTGAGTAATTGGTGACAGCTGGCCATATATTATATAGTTGGTCGTTATACATCAAATTTAATGCTTCTTGTGCTACTAATATAATCTTCCAGTATAGAAAACAAAATTATATGGAGTCTATTCTAGTCATATATCTCTTTAAAAGTTAAAAAAAGTAATTCTTGTTGAAACTTTGAGTCTGTAATAAGTCTTGAGTTTAATTTGATGTGGAAACTCAAAGGTAAACAAAACGGCAATTTTAATTTACTAGATTCGTTTGACTTTATACTCTAGGCAGAAGCAAAATCAGAATTTAAATTTTATGAACTCGAGATTTTATGACAGTGTTTAAGAGTTAATAACAAGTTTCGTGATTTAATATTTGTTCAAAATCTGTGAATTTCTTAACACATGGAGTATATAAGATCTAGGTCAAAGCTATTGGATTAGTTGGTACCCAATCAGGAGTATAAATAATTAATCCAAAATGCAAAATCAAGAAACCTGGAAATAGGTATTGAAAAAGGAAATTCTTTCTTGTTTATTTTATATCTATAGCACGTAGAATAATGTACGAGTTTGATTATTTCTCTTGACCTATAGTACGTAAAAATATTTATTTTACTGACGGTAAGATGCCTTTGTTACCTTGCACATTCGAAGAGCTATCTAGTTCCCCACGTGGGCGAAGCTGTGTTGGCTCAAGGGTGATCAACTGACCATCATTTGCCGAAAAATTATATTACGTTTAAGGTAAAATATTGTTTGTTATTGATTAAAAATAGATTTTGAACACTCTTGCGTAGTCCAATGACAAATAGTATTTAAAATCTGAACATCATTATTAAATTTTCTGACTTCGCCATTATTTTCGGGTTATTGGGTTGAATCTTAAAAAGTAATCTTACTTTGTTCTGATGTGTCGGATATTCTCCTCATATACAGCCAAAATCTCCTAGGAATATCCTCATATAGGACTGGAAAATCTTTTTCCATTTTTTACTGTTTGGTTGTACAAAATAATTTGAAAAATATTTTTTTAGATATTATATTTTTCTGAAATTGGAGAAAAATGACTTTCCTAGAAAGAATTAGGAAAATATTTTTCAAAAACCCCAATCCCCTTCAACTTCAATTTTCTATTTTTTTTTTTGTTTTCTGCGCCACCCACTCACCCCAACCCCGTCAACCACCCCCCACCCCCACCGCAATTTTTTTTTTTTTTATATTTTCAATTTTCTGGTCTTTTCATTTTTCATTTTACAGGTTCGAAAGTTTACGAGTTCCAAAATTATGAGTTCGGAGGTTTATGTGTTTGAAAGTTTACGGGTTTAGAAATTATAGAGTTTGCGAGTTCGAAAGTTTAGTTGTTCAGAAGTTTATGAAATTTGTGGGTTCGGAAGGTTGTCGAGAGTTTATGACTTCTAATTTATTATATCTAAATTATTTATGAATACTCTTAAAAAGTTATTTTCCTTACTTTACGTACCAAACACCGAAAAATAAGTAAAATTACTACTTGTTTTCCAAAAAAATATTTTCTTGAAAAATACTTTCCGCGAAAAATATTTTCCGCTATACCATACGCAGTTCAAAAGTGAAATAGATATCGCAGGAAAAATTTAAGCTCCCATCCGGTAATCATGCAAATATGAACAAACACAACCGTTAAAACTAAAATAATGTTGCAGAATTCATGCCCATCTACATCGCAATCAATAATTACACATTACACTCATCTTTTTTTCCCCAACATTGGTCAGACTTTTATTTAATCTTACACCATCAAACTGGCAAAACGATCAATAAAATTACACTATTTGTCGCCCACACAATCACTTAAATTATAAATAATTGACAAATATATTACATGTATAATATGTTTCTGGCTAAAAAAAGTAAACAGTAAATTCGGTCGGTTATTTGTGTACCCGAATTAGAAGAATTGCCCTAAATAATTGTGTATAATCTATGCATACTCTAACGATCCCTAGGAATTATAATCCTCTATAAGTATTTTTTTTCTTTGCATAATATATTTTAGAATTTTTAAACTACTCAAATTTTTATATTACAGTAAGAAAAAGGTTTTTACAACAAGATCAAAAATAATATATTACAAGTACATAGCTAAACATTTATTAAGTTGAATTGATCCGCACCAATATAAGTAAATATTACTATCAGATGTTTGTTGTGAGCTTAAAGACTTTATGTGTTGCAAAAATAAAAGACTATAAACAAAATGTAGGAGAGAGAAAAATGTGACACTAAACTAGTGGCAAATATGCGTGTGTATATATATTTTTGAATAACAGTACCATTGATGCACCCCCCCCCCCCCAAATTGTGGACATAGTTCCACAAACATCTTATAAGCAGCAAATTGAAAATTGCTGCAAATGTGGAGTAAGCAACTCATGGTTTCAAGATCTAGGTAATTAAAGCTTTGAGTGCATTCTAACTCAATGTTGGTCATGCTTCGGCGAAAATATTTACAGAATATACTGTAGGAGCAATGTGAAAAAACAAAATTTCACCGATATTCTCTTTAAAGTGACACCACATAATTTAAGTACTTAGTGGCTCTGGCCAAGCACTAGCATTTTTGTTGTAAATGTCAAGAGATCGAGCCTCGGCATGTAAACATGTGTAAACTTCTAAATAAAACCTAACTTTTTAATACTCTCAAGAAACCAATTAGTACTAAATATTTTGACTCTCCCGAAAATCATTTAAGTATATATGAATGTAAAATTATATTTTGGAAATACTGCTTATCATCTCTCTCATCATCTGCGCCAAATTCGATGGGTCATCGACTGTTATAAGTTGTCTTGTTATTTTTAGTTTATATTTCTCGTTGATTTTTTAAATATATTTGGCATTTTCTTTATGTGTTGATATTTATAATTTTATAAAAAGACTTTTTAATAAGATGATATTTTGATAATTTGTTCTAACTATTAAGCTTTTTAATAGTGACACTCTTGTGAAAAATAAGATATAGAGGCTATCAAGCTAGGAGTATTATTCCGATGGTTGCATGCTTTCTTTCCAATTAATCATACATTATCTCTTTGATGTTCCTTTGCTTTCCAAGACACTAATGGGTAAAAGATAAACTAAAGTTTTTTAGCACAAATTTGCCAAGTCTCTAGTTGCAAATGGTATATTATATTGTATTTTTGTTTTTGTTGCGGACTTTGTAGTGACATGGAGTGTTACTTGCATCTCTTTACTTTTTAGCTAAGAGCTCATCCACCTAATGTTAGAACTGATTTTAATGATGAAAATAATATATTTATTTTATGTATAGGCACTCTTGAAGCGCGCTCAAAGTTGAAGGGACAAATCAAACAAGATCAATGATTGCATCCAAAATTGAAGGAATCAATGAAAAATGACGGAATAGATTGAGGCTAGATTGAAGGAAATCAATCAATCAAAGATATCTAGGATCTGAAAGCAAATCAATCATGCAGCTAAATCTAGAAAGACCAAGATTCCAGGAAGATATCCGGCGCCATCAAAGGAAGTCTCCAGCGTCTTTCATCGCCTAGCCGTTGCGGAATATCCTTATTCTTGGAAAGAATCAATTTCTTTCCAAGGATCAAATCTCTTGGGTTGGCAAATCTCTTCAGAAATCAAGCCCTCTCCAAAGTATTTAAACTCGTTCTTGTACCTTAGAAGATATACTTTGATCGAACCAATTGCCCTCTCTTTCTTCTACTACACACCAACATTGTAGCTCATCTAGATCTGTTGTGTAACAAGTTAGAGAAGAAAGAGAGAAATCACTGGTGAGGCATTTTATCAAAGAGAAAAGAGTATCACTGAAATTGAGCCATTACTGTAATCTACACCACACATTGTATACTCGAGATCTAGAGGAGCTACAAGGACTGGACTAGGATTCACATTGAATCCGAACTAGTATAAAATTCCGGTGTCTTTAATTCCTGCAATTTACTTTTGTTTTTATATTTTGTTGCTTTATTATCTCGGGTATCATAACTAGTCAACTACTTGCAAAACTAGTCAACTTATAAATAATAAAATTAAAAATAGTCAATTCACCCCCCCCCCCTCCCTTTCACTTTCAATTGGTATTAGAGAAAGGCTCACATTTTATTTACTTTGCTTAACAGCGTGTGAGAAAAGATCATGGAAAATCAAGTTATTGTTGGAGCACTTTTCCAGGAAGGGACTTCACAAGTGAGGCCACCATAATTCGACGGTCAACACTTCTCTCACCGGAAAGTGCGTATGGAAATTTACGCAAAAACCTATGATGTTAAGGTCATCAAAAAGGGAAACTATCCACTACCTGCTGCTCCCAGTCCCCTGTTGATCCTGAAGATATTGATGCATACACTGAAGAATAAATGGCGGTTGTGCAAGTTAATGCAAAAACAAGGAATTTGCTTTACAATGCTATAAGTGGTGAAGAATATGAGAAGATCTCCATCTGTGACACAGCCAAGGAAATGTGGGATAAACTTAAAGTTACTTATGAAGGAACAAGCAAGGTGAAAGAAACTCATATCAATATGCTAGTTCATGACTACGAACTTTTCCAAATGAAGGAAGGAGAATCTATTGAAGAAATATTTGCTAGATTGAGCAAAATCATAAGCGATCTAAAATCTTTTGGCAAACCATACTCAAGTGGTGATCAAGGTAGAAAAATTCTAAGAAGTCTACCTACCACTTGGCAGACAAAGATTCTCATCCTTGAATCTCAAGATCTGAACAAAATGTCATATGATGACTTCGAGGGGAACTCATAGCTTTTGAGAAAACTCATCTCAAGAAAACAACTCAAGAAAAGAAGAAGAAGACTGTAGCATTCAAAGCTACCAACTGATTGAACGGAAAGTGATATTGATGATGATCCTGAATCCCTTAAAGAAGAAATTGCCCTGGTATCAAGAAACATGGATGGACTAATGAGAAGATATAGAAATACCAAGAAAGGTAGGTTCCCATCCAGACAAACCAGGCAATATAATGAACAAGAAAATAATGACGGCAAATATTATGAATGTGGAAGATTTGGATATGTTCAAGCTGAATGTCCTGAGCTTAAACGAAAATTTTCCAGAGGATTTAACATGAACAAATCATTTGGAAGCTGGAGTGATGAAGATAATTCAGAACATGAGGAAATAGCCAACTTATACTTTATGACGATCCTAGAAAACTATATGAACAATATCTATGGATGCTGGACAGATGAAGAAGATTCAGACGATGATGAAAAAGACGAAAATGAAAATTATATCATGGCACGAGGTGAAACAAGCGAGGTAAGACCCTATAACTGTGAGAGATGTAATGAATTGCAAGATATTCTTGATCTTACTTTAAAAGAGTCACAAAAACTGTTAGATGAAATAAAGAGACTCAATAGAGAAGTAAGAGACTGGAAACTCAAACTTGATGTATGAGAAACAAAGCAAGATGAACTTTAGGACGAGTATGATAGATTACTAATGCAGCTTAACCGCATGTGCAAAATCCACCAGTCACAGTTCTACTAGGTCCAGTCAGACGACTTACAAGTCAACTCAAGAAGGACCAGGCGGAACAGAGTCCACTAGTTCTAACATAAGCGGGAACTGCAAAACTGGATCAAGTCCCAAATGTCACTACTGTAATAAGAGTGGACACAAATATTCCTTTTGTCGGTTTCGTAAATCAAATATGTCAGGATGGGTTTGGAGACCCAAATATAATCCTGAATCAAGTAATGCTAACCAAAAAGGACCCAAGCAAACTTGGGTACCTAAGAAAAGATGAAAATCATGTTTTGCAGGAACACCATAGAAGAAGCCGCAAAGAAAAATAGTATTTGGATAGTGTGTGTTCCAGTCATATGATAGGTGACAAGAATCTGTTTAAGGAAGTTACAAAAACTGATGAAGTAAATGTGAAGTTTGGCAATGATTCAAAAGGGAAGATAGTTGGTACCGGAACAGTTCCTTTCAACAACAATTGCGATATCACTGAAGTCTATCTCGTGGATGGGCTTAACTACAATCTCCTGAGCATAAGTCAACTGTGTGACTCAGGATACGAGGTAAAATTTAAGAAAACATGTTGTGCCATTGAGGACGAAACAAGTAAAACAATCCTCCCAAGTAAAAGGTATGTAAATGTTGATATTCTTGATGGTTTTGAAAATATAGATGGTCATATTTTCTTAACTTCTATTTCTGACGATCCTTGGCTATGGTATAAGAAACTTGGTCACGCAAGCATGAATTTGATAGAAAAACTTTGCAAGCGTGAATTAGTTATTGGCTTACCCAAACTGAATTTTTCTACAAATCAGGTGTGTGATGCATGTCAAATTGGTAAGCAAACCAGAAAATCTTTCAAAAGCAAAGATATTGTATTTATTTCAAAGCCTTTACAGTTACTTCATATGGATTTATTTGGACCTACTAGAACTGCTAGCATTGAAGGTAAAAGATATGCTTTATTCATTGTTGATGATTACTCACGTTTTACTTGGGTAATTTTTTTATCTCACAAGGATGAAGCCTTGAAAAACTTCGAGATTTTTTGTGAAAAGGTTGAAAGAGAAAAATTTCTTATTACTACTGTGCAAAGTGATCATGGAGGAGAATTTTAAAGCCGAGCATTTAAAGACTTCTGCAATGATCAAGGATATACTCATAACTTATGTGGGCCAAGATCACCTCAACAAAATGGAGTGGTTGAACGAAAAAACAGGACCCTACAGGATATGGCCAGAACCATACTACTAGAACATTCACTACCAAATCACTTTTGGGCAGAAGGAATAAGTACTGCTTGTCATATTCTGAATTGATGCCTCATAAGACCAATCCTGAAGAAAACTCCATATAAACTGTGAAAGGTAAAAGACCCAATGTAAGTTATTTTCATCCTTTTGGAAGTAAGTGTTTTATTCAAAACAACAGTAAGGATAATCTTGAAAATTGTGATCCAAGAAGTGATGAAGGTTTTTTCTAGGTTACTCATTAAATAGTAGATCTTTTAGAGTTTATAATAAACAAACTTTGTGCGTAGAAGAATCGGTACTTGTTATTTTTTATGAGAATAACATTCAGGCTGAGAAAGAACTCACTGCAGGTGATGATGAGCAAATACAGAAAACTCAGGAGACAAGAAAACATCAAGAGTCAACTAGTAAACCAGTCAATATGGAAGAGTCAACTAGTGTGATCAGCAATAGTCAACCAGAAATATCAAAAGAGCCGACTATTTCTGTAGTTCGTCCAAATGAATGGAGGAGTGTGTCATAGTACCCTCAAAAATTTATTATAGGGGATCCAAATGAAGGAATGAAAACAAGAGAAGCTCTCAATAAGAAAGCAAACATAGCCTTGATATCCCAGATTGAACCAAAGAAAATAGAGGAAGCTCTGAAAGATTCTAGCTGGGTGCAAGCAATGCAGGAAGAACTAGATCAATTTGACAAAAATCAAGTGTGGAAACTGATACCCAAAATCAGCGACGCTCCTGTTATAGGAACAAAGTGGGTTTTCAGAAACAAGCTGAATGAGGATGGAAAAGTTGTCAGAAACAAAGCTAGACTAGTCGCTCAAGAATACTCACAGCAAGAAGGAGTCGACTATGACGAAACATTTGCTCCTGTAGCAGAGTGGAATCTATAAGAATTCTTCTTGCATATGCATCTTTCAAAAGATTCAAACTGTTCCAGATGGATGTTAAAAGTGTGTTTCCTAATGGCTTCATCCAAGAAGAAGTTTATGTGAAACAACCTCCTGGATTTGAAGACTCAAAATTTCCCTATCACGTGTATAAACTGACCAAAGCCCTATACGGTTTAAAACAAGCTCCACGAGCATGGTACGAAAGGCTCAGCTCATTTCTCATTGATAATGGATTCACAAGAGGTAAAGTAGATACTACTCTGTTCATCAAAAGATCATCCGAAGGTAATCTCATTATTCAAGTTTATATTGATGATATTATTTTTGGTAGTACTAATCCTCTTCTATGCAAGGAATTTTCTGATAGTATGCAAAGCGAGTTCGAAATGAGTATGATGGGAGAACTAAAGCGTAAGAGCCCAATTCGCCAGCTAGTCGTATCGACCTTACGCGTAAAAGCCCGAGTCGCCAGCTATAGGTCATACCGACACAAAGCGCCTCTGGGCCAATTTGAAAACCTGAGAGCCGTCGAGCTCGACTCGAAACCCGACTTAGAGACTAAGCCCGATACAGTTAACTAAAGTGCCTTAGGGACAAAAAAGCGTAATAGCCCGAGTCGCCAACTTAAAGAGCCTCACGGCCAATTTATAACCCCAAGGGTCTCATCTCAAAGTCCAATTCGCAGGGCTTTTCACACCTCCTTTTTCCACTACCCCCTAATTAATGAAGGGGTAATAAGGGAGTTTTTCCAATTAAAGTGACATTATTCGATTTTGGGATTTATTTATTATTTCAGAGTCGCCACCCGGATTTTGACGATGTTCCGGGACACCATTTTGTTTTGAAAATCCCAAACCGAGGAAAATTTGACTCTGTTTTAATTTTTGTCTGCGACCAGAAATCCGAGTAAGGAATTCTGTTAACCCGGGAGAAGGTGTTAGGCATTCCCGAGTTCCGTGGCTCTAGCACGGTCGCTTAACTATTAATATTTGGCCTAATTATCTGATTATTTACGTATTTTAAATTTATTGTGCTTTTAGCCTTTTTCACTTGTTAGTCGCTTTCAATATTCATAGATTTATCTTGAAATAAGTCACGATGGCATGCACTTATTTATTTTTGGACACATTATAACTACGCCACATGAAATGCACCCGCAATTACAAAGCATGGTTTTCATTATAGTTTTAAGTTTGAAGACGGGGACATGAGTTGTCGCACCCGAATGTAAATTACGTGGTCAAGACTATGGTCATGACGGTTTTATAGTGCCTATTTGAGGCGATGTTTGTTTATTCTTTATGCTTTCCATTTGAGGGAGCATTTTTAGTTTTAAAATCAATTAGAACGTTTATGAGTTTATCTTGGACAAGTTACGATGGCGTACACTTGTTGTTTTTTAGCACATGGCAAAAACGTCACATGAAATGCAACCGTGATTGCCACATGCATTTTATTAGTTGTTTAGAGATAAGGGTCGGGGCATGAGTTGTCGCTCCCGAGTGTAGGTTAAGGTAATTTGAGGTAATACTCAATTTTTGTCAAGTTTCAAAGTAAAGGTGTTCATTCTACCTAAGGGTTACCTAAAATGACGTTCAATAGCCTAAAGATAACATGTTTTGGGCTATGGACACATTTAAGCCCCAAATTGTATCACTTTAGGCCATCCTAATTAGGTCATTTGGACATGATTCGAAAAACAGTTAAGAACAAAACATGCTAACACATCTCGCATCTATATGGTAATAAATAAGGCAAATCTGAATTGTGAATATAATGTTACATGTACAAGATTTCTTTACCATTTGATCTACTCCTATATACTAAACAAGAGTATTTATACATATCTCCTGGATCCAACATGGAATTTTATCTTAAATTTGTGACAGAACAGCTTAAAAAAAACTAAACTAAGCTATGGTTGCTTTTATTTAGAGCGGACAGTCTAAGGAAAAACCCGGATTTTAGATTCTATCTTTTGATGATCGATTTGAAACCCATTTGTGTTCAGTAGTGAGAAATTTACAGCGGATTTCGTAAATGAAAATACTCCTCATGCTAATTGACAATAGAAGAGAAAAGGACGGGTTACAGATTGTTTAAAACAGTTAATGGGTCTAACATTTCAGGCTCCATAGCCTGAAATTCAGACACTATCAGGCTCAATTGGGTCATGTTCACGAGTCTGGCCCAGCTCGGGTGACCTTAGCAGGGCTGGCCCATAACTACTAGAGTAATAAACGTTTCAGATTTAAGAAAAATACAACTGATCGTAAATTTTATATAGTTTAGTCCATATTTACAACTAAAACAAAGGTGAAACGTATATAGAAGACTGTAGATATGCTATTATATTACCATAGTAATACCAATTTTTATTAATAGGAAAACCAAGAAAGGAAAACAAAACTAGTTGTTGCTCTGTGCAAGCCAGAAAACATGTCCTTCGAGGACTTAAACCTGCATTTTTCAATGTTAATCTAAAATTATAAGTCCAAAGTTTGAGTACTTGGACAATATTAACGACAGACCTTTGGGAATTTTGTGAGATGAATCTTGCCATAAAAGAAAATTAGATTCAACCTTAGTGATGCCATAGGAGAACAAAATATGCTCATTCCTTTTTATAGACTGAATCTAACCATAGAAAGGGTTATATTCAAACCCAATGATATCACTTTGTTTAGACTCTTAACAGTCATATTTATGCAACAAATTTTAGCAAGAATTTATTCAAATACTTTGACTACTATGGGCATTTTCAGGAGTGAATCCGACTATTTTGTGACTTCAGATTCACTTTCCTAAAGCTCCTTCTCATTACACACTTATATCCTTTGAAGGATAATTTTCAGTAAAGCTAAACTACTGTTATGCACTATCAATGGGGTGAATTTGACTATTAAGAAGTCATATTCATCTACCCTAATGCCAATATCCTAAACTATCTAGAGACTTGCGTATTGAATCTATTTATCGACCAAAGAGACTCAATCGAAAGCATATTTCTGCATTCTTATTGATAGAATCTGACCATAGAGAAGGTCAGATTCAAACCTTAATGCAGCTTATTTCCTAATATAGAACTATGAATACTTATCATATATATATACATATAATCTGAAGCAAACAATCATGCACCAAACAGGAGAAATACTAACATCAAGACATTACCTATCACACTCACAGAGTCATTATCATGCCAATAAACATCTACACAGTCACATCTAACAGAAACAGTAACTTCATTTATCAAGAACAACCAGTTTTATACAGTGAGCAGAAAATGAAGATTCTAGTCCAAAATTTTCATTAAGAAGAGATGAGCTGATACATACCTTTTAAAAGAAAAGCAGCAAAGATACTTGACCAAATAAAGGTCAAGTAGGAACAATAAACAGCAAGAAGGAAGAGAAATCAGCAGCAACAAACAGAAACCCAAAGAAAACCCAGTAGCCCAGCAAGAATTGATCCAGAACTCTTGAGTAAGAATGCTTAAAACTCCCAAAATCAGAGTCTAAAGTAAAAGAAGCAGAAGCTGAGAACTAGACCATGTATTTATGAACTTGATTCCAAGGGAAATCAGATTTTTCTTTGTTTTTCTACTAATACTTTTTTTTTTGAAATTTTTGTTTATGAATGAGAAAATATTCTGATTCTTTCTGTATTTTTCAGAATGTATTAGCAGCTAAGAGAGGTTGAAATAATGTTCTTCAGAGTGTCCAAAAAAAAAACTCCTAGTCTAAAGGGAGGGGGGTCTATTTATAGGAGACTTGGGAATGGGATATCCTTTGGTATATTCCTAATTCACTAGGCTGAAGAGGGTACATGTACAGCTCCACCCTATCCTTTTGGGACAACTGCCCCTTTCAAGAACATTCCAGCCTTAGAAAAGACCTTTCTACCCTTAAAAATCTGATTTCCTAATCTACATTACCTGTTGTACCCCTTGGAGTCCCTGAATTTACCATTGGGTAATCAAGGTTAAAACTCACTTGGGTTATTGTTTAACTATAGTTAACTAACACTAGTTAGGTCCCATAGGTGACTATTAGTTTTTTTTAACCTAGGTTAGGTCAACTAATTAGGTTAAAATTGATTAAAGCTCATATTAGTCAAACTAGGTTTAGCTTGCTACTTAAGGTAAGTTGATCAATTCAATTCTTAAGTTAACTGATTTAGTTTGGTGAATTTTACTTAATTACCTAAAATCAGAAACTTAATTAACTAATAAGCCTAGGTCAACTAATTTGTTTTAGTTAGTTAATCTTAAACTAACTGTCTTAGACAGCTTTTAGGATTTAGTTAACTACTTAAGAGACTATTAGACTAGGTTAAAACTATTAAACAAGTGATTATAGGAAATTATTGCTAACTAAATTAGTCTTGATAAGTCTAGGTTAAACCATGACCAAACACTATTTTAGAACTGAGTCTTAGCCTAATTGGTTGATTAGTTTCAGGTTAATTAATTAATTTAGATTAATTAGGTTGAACTTGTTAGACTTAGGTCAATTGTATTATTACTTAGTTCAAGTGTACACTTAATTAGTCGCGTATAATTGTCTCTTCATTACCTAATTAAACTATTACTTGATCGATGAATAATCAATTGAAACTAAAGTTGAGACCAAAAGAAAACAAAAAAGACAGAAAGTATAATTAGTATAGGCACGCCTATTCAACAAACAAAGCTAACAATTCAATTAAACCAACAACATGTTATTTAAACAAAAAAGTTCATGAACTCCTAAACCAAATCAGTAATCAATCCTTAAAACAAGAGACTTAATAGTTGAGGAAAAATGGAAAAAGAGGGGGGAAACAGTCCGGGAAAACATAAGAATCTCCAACCAGTGAAAAACTTAGACAATAAGGCACAGATTAGGTACGCATACATATTTAGAACAAAACAGGCCAAGAAAAGAAGATATTCAACAAAACCAATCTCAAACCAACGACTTCAAAATAATCGGCTAAGATAGCATAAGTCTAAAATGGTTATTATACAATCAACTCATGCCTTTTTAAGATCTAAACAAACTTAAGAACAAACAAATACTAGATAAACACATGTATCAAAACAGTGAGGCATACGATTTCATTTTTCTTAAAACGAAGAAATGTCAGAAAAGAAAAAGGGGCGTAGGGATACATGCGGGGTGTTGACGGATTCCGGCGGGGTTTGGAAATGATCCAAACCCACATGAATCAATAGCTCTCATCAAGAGCTTTTGACTCATGTAGCTTTGAACCATTAGTTGTTCTTGAATCAGTCGGACATGGGGATTTAGGGTTTCAGGTTTCTTAGATCTAAGATCGAATGATTTTGGGTGGGATTTTGGCGGAATCAACGACGGGAGGTGACTGAGGAGGAGGAGGAGAGTGTCTGGTGAAGATTTGGTCCGGGTTGGGTGAAGCTCCACCGCCGGAGGCGATTTCTGGCAGGCGAAGGGCGGCGGCTAGGGTTTGGTGTTTAGAGAGAAGTGAGAGAGACGGACTGGAGGGGGGTGTGTGATGCTTATGAAAATGAGGGGGTGGGGTATTGTTTGGACACTTATATAGTTTGGGGGGGGGGAGTTTGGGAGCCTTTGGATCAAATCGATCCAATGACTGGGATTGGAGGGGACAAAACGAGGTCGTTTGGGTAATATACAGGGATGGCCGGGTAATGGGGTTTGGGCTGGAGTGAGAAAAGGGAGTTTGGACCTGGGTGCATTGGCCCAGGTCCGATTTTGTCTTTGGGTGTTCTTAGATTAAGTAACTAATTAAATCATTCTAATTAATAAAAATTAATTTCAACCTAATTTCATCCAATTATAGCTTAATTAATGAGTGAATTAACATGAGACTATTAGTTTTAATATTCATAATTATTTAAAGAACGAATTTGTAATTTTCCTAATAAAATGATTGAATTAGGCAAACTAAACTAAAAACTTAATTATAAAAAATTTTAAAATTTTTTGTTATTATCATAAATTTTAAAAGATGTCTTATGACCATACAGTGAAAATAATTCACGAAAAAAAATTAAGTTTAATAAAATTCCATAAAAATTGAATTATTTATCAAATTTGTAGGAGTATCTAATAGGGGGAAATTACATGCTCACACGGCTAACTACCAACAGGAAAATCAAATCAAAGAATATTTCATATATATATATATATATATATATATATATATGTGTGTGTGTGTGTGTGTGTGTGTGTGTGTATTACAATACATATTTTTAACGCTCACACAGGATTCGCATGCAAACAACAAAGCAGAAAATTTATTATACTCTCTGGACCAGCTCACTCAAAGGCCCCTCGGACCGGCTCCCACAGAGGCCTTCAAGTATCGGCATTAGCTCAAGAAGAAAGGAAAAATCAAAAAAGGAAGAAAAACTACTCTATGCCTCCACCGCTGTCCGAGCCACTTTCGGAACCTTCGTCCGATGTACCCGGCATTGTCAGTTCCTCCTCCAAGACCCTGTCCTCTTCAATCTCGACAGAGAGATCGACACCTTCGGCGCTCACTTCCTCGAGGGTCTGCCTCTTAGATTGTGCACGAGCATAGGCAACTGCCTGAGTCAGCTTCAGCTCGGCCTTCTCATATATCTCCCTTGCCCGTTCATTTGCAGCAGTGGCATCCCTTTTGTACAAGTAGACATATTCACTTACCTCGGCCTTAGCCGCAGATAGTGCAGCAGCCTCCTCTTGAGAACCTCGGAGAAGATCTTGGGCCGAGGATAGCTTCCCCTGAAGCATCTCCCTCTCCGAAGCCGCGGTATCATTTAGCCGAGCCAGCTTCATGACTTTGACGTCCTTGGCTTCAACCTCCTCTCAAAGCCACTCCACCAGGGCATCCTTCTGCGTAATCTGAGTAGCAGAAAGCAAGTTAATCACCACCAAGTATTATGACTAAAAGGTGAGAATGTGGGCACTAACATACCTGCTCGGAGAGATTGGCCCTCTCCCGAAGTGCTCTCTCCAAGCTCGCCCGAAGGTCGGTCAGTTCCACCTCTCTTCTAGCGCACAAAGCCTCGAGCTCGACCGACCCCGCTATAAGCTTCTCAAGCTCCTCTCCACGATGAGTCAACTCATCTTGAAACTTGCAGAAGGCCAGGTCATATAGCTTCTTGACCTGCAACACAGAGAAGGGAAATCAGAAAACGAAAATAGAAAAGCAGAGAATAAGTATATTGTTCTCAAAAGTCACCTGGTTTGGACCCTCTCGACTTCCTCGAGGGAAACTGGGGCATTGATGCGAGACTAAATTGCATAGTTTAACATGTGATATACCTTACATTTTATGCG